>JARQOC010000005.1:315568306-315633749 GCA_033576535.1 Allobates femoralis
TATTACCATGTACTGCCCTACACGGAGCCCTTTTACTACTAGGCCCACAGGTCTGCTAGAGTATACCCTTCTCTCTAAGGGGCTCAAACTCTGGATGGAGATCCTGGTGGGGAAGTGCGTTGGACCAGATCGTGGCTATATGAAGGCCTGCGACCCTCCGGTTTGGTGGCTCAGAGCTGAACTTTCCTGCACCGCACTCGGAGCCGGTTCTCCACTTTAAACTGGGTTTCCTCCCGGACTGGTAATCAATGCAGTCCGGCACAGGGCTTGCGCAAGCCAGGGATCCCCCTTCTGTCTGGGTTGACTTCCTTTACTGGCACCCTCCACTGCGAGCCTCGCAGGGTCCTCTCTTCTCGACTTCCCTAATGGTTCTTCACTCCTCCGACTGACTAACTGTCTGTCCTTACTACTCTTTTCTCTCCACTTAAGCTCCTCCCACCGGGAACGGTTACCCTGATTATGGATTTAGCCAATTGGTCCCCTAGCTCTAAGTGTATGAATGCGGGGATGAGGGCCTCAGGTTTAACATTACTATTGTCTGGTAACCACATACCACACACACTTATCTGGGTGCAGTACCCCTGTAGTGGTGCACTGACCAGTGGGACGCTACAAAATCCCGCACAGTGGGCTATGTGCTGTCACAAGGGGCCATGGATCCAGCACAGGGGGGCCATGGATCCAGCACAGGGGCTATGATCCAGCACAGTGTGATGTGCGCCATCACTGGGTACATGTGCCATCACTGAGGGATGTATGCCATTACTTGGGGCCATGTGCCATCACTGGGGGGCATGTGCCATTACTGGGGGACATGTGCCATCACAGTGGGCAATGATCCAGCACAGTGGGATGTGTGCCATCACTGGAAGATCTGTGCCTTCACTTTACTGGGGGACATGTTCCATCACTAGGGGACATGTGCCATCACAGGGGGCCATGATCCAGCATAGGCGGGCCATGTGCCATCACAGGGGGCATGTGACATCACTGGGGGATGTTTGCCATTAATGGGGGATGTATACCATCACTAAGGGACGTGTGCCATCAAATGGGCACATGTGCCATCCTGGGGGCCATGATCCAGCACAGGGGGGCCATGTGCCATCACAGAGAGCCATGATCAAGCACAGGGGGGCATGTGCCATCACAGGGGGCCATGATCCATCTCTGGAGGATGTGTGCCATCACTGGGGGACATGTGCCAGCACAAGAGGGCTATATCCAATATAAGGGGGCCATATCCAGATTAAGGGGGCCATATCAAGGATAAGGGGCTATATCCCAGGATGAGGGACCTTGCACCAGGATGAAGGACCATGTGCCAGGATGAGGGGGCTATGAGGGAAACTTATTTGATTTGTAAGACAGACACTGGCATTATAGGATGCCATTTAACATTAAACATTTTTTTTCTCTTTTCCTTCACCAAATTTGGAGGTGCATTTTATAATCAGGTGCATTTTATAAAGTGAAAAATACGGTAAATTGAACCTTTACTCCACTGCATTAAATGAGGGATAGTGACTAGAGACTCTTTTTCATTCAGAACATTATCATATGAGAGGACGATCTGGACTTTAATATCAAAAATTCCAGACAAGAAGCAAATTCAATATATACAGAGGATTATGCACCGTCTGGCTTTTAAACAATCATGCATCCATTTCAGCCTTAACCCCAAAAACAGCAAAGAAAATGGCTTGGTGCATGCTTTGTAGCAGGCAGCAGTAAATGATTTATAGTACTACTTTAGCTAGGGTACTAACAGCATATTAAAGGGAACCTGTCACCTAATCTAGCCCTCCTAACCTTCTGGCGGGGGAAATACAAACATGCCCGCACTCTGCCACCAGCATTACGCCCATTAGGGCGTCAATTTAGCACTGAGGCGGGGCAGCGCGAAACAGGAGACCCTGCCTACCCGACAAAGACCCCCAGGGGAACACCCAGCTGACAAATAAAATGTAAGTGTACTAAATGACTAATTCAACTTGTAGACATCCATAAAATGTCAGTAAAAAGCTGGACGGCTTTCTTAAATGATCAGCTGATGCATCACACAAAGTGAGTCATCAGTGACAGATGAGCAGATAAGAGTGTTGGTGTAGTACCCCAGGGTATGGAAACTCGGATGTCTGGGCCTCTTTCTCTCCAAGCAGGAAATGTCGCCGGTGGCCTGCCCAGATCCGTGGCCCCGGGGACAGCCTCAAAAAAGGGTTTTTTTTTAGTACTTACAAGGGATTAAAGTCTTTTTCTCGTAACGCCACCTGTAGTACCTGGTGACTAGACACCAGTGTGGTACCCCAGGGTTAAAGTGCCACAGAAACATCAACACGGGTTCACTCCCCACACAACCCTGGACACTACACTAGCACCTCTGGGCCAGAAGAGGGAGCAAAAGTAGCTCCCTTATATACTCTGGGTCAAGAGGAAGTAGTTCAGTACGTTGCATTACTGTGAAGAGTTCAGTTTCTGGGAGAACTGAGGAAGAGAGAATGTTGTGTAAAGAGACTGCTTCAGGCTTCTCTACAGTCTGCTCCTCGATTCCAGGCCTAGCCAGGGTCTGAGGGAAGGAGCACAAGAAACAGAAGAACACATCCGGGAGCCTGAGTGACTTCACAACTCGCCCGGGAGAAGCACTCAGACTGGATACCGGATCCGAAACTGTGACTGACACACACAGCACAGTAAACACCGGGATAGTGGAGATTGTAAATCTACATTGTACCTCAGCAAAGCAACACGGAGGGGTCAGAAGCACATGGAAGACTGAAGTTGCCTAGCAAAGGGGGTACCTGTGAGAAGAGACAGTGCCAGCAGCTCAACTAAAGCAGCTGCAGGGCCACACACACAGTGCAGCAGTGGGAAGCTGAGGACCTGGTCAGGGTGGGAGCAACCCGGCCCCAGTACAGACTCCGTGGACAATACTCTGCTACTAACATCTGCAGTAAAGCCTTGGAAAACTTCAAAACCATGAGTGTGTGTGATCCTTGTATTCAAGCCCTACTACTTTCCCTCACAAACAGCCATTGTCTCCACTATCATCCCTATCCCGCAACATCTATAGCCTCCATCATAGACTTTAACTACCACTGTCCCAGGGAACCAGGGTCTACCTGCGGAGAGCCATTCCATCTCCAGCTGCCCAAACATCATCCCCGAAGGTTCTGCAGCAGCGGTGGTCACCCTGACCACAACCCATTAGTGGCGTCACGACAAACTCCCTGTAACTATCCCCCCATTTACTTGCGGAACCCGGGACATGGTCCGGACCAGGACCTCCGTGCCATCCCCAGCAGTACCTCGGTCCGGTACCGAGTACCCCCTCCCAGTGGGCTCCACAATTTTGCGATCATGAACAGGACCTACCATGCCCGGTAAAACGGGCAATGTGTGCCGTGGTTTATGTGAAAAACTGTTTTTAAGCTACGCCATAACTGCAATTTTGAAAATTCACCATTGCAAAGCGCGAAGCGCGGGAAGAAAGGGGGCAGTACTCTGCAGAGGCGCGAATCCAGCCTCCTCCCTTGTGCTGATGACATCCGGCGGGGAAGAGAATCCGGTCAACCATGGAACCTTCAAGAGACATCCGGACAGAAGCGGAAGACACGAGGGTCGACCTTAACTAAGGAGGGGGGCAGGATGTCGCAGCCAGCCAAGCAGCAGCGGAGCAGCCAGCGGAGCTGCAGCGCCGGATAACAGAGAAGCACCCGGCGGTGCAGCGGCGCAAGGAGCAGCACCCATCATGATGCTCCTGATGCCGTATACTCCCGGGGCAATGTGGCTGCCCCAATACTCTGGTGAGCCTAACACTCTTAATGACTTTATTATCAAGATAAAAGCTAACTATGTGATGTACCCCCTAACTGAAGCCCAGCGTGTCGGCATGATTATTGGACAATTAACTGGCAAAGCGCAGCGGGAGGTAGCGTCCTGGCCAGACACAGATAAGGACACTGTAGAGTGTCTTGTAGATTGGCTAAAGGCAGCATTTGAGTCTAGTGCTGAAACCCGGGCTAAAATGAGGAAAGTGCCATAGACTATGCCTTAAACTTGCAGGAAGCACTCAAAGCGCTTATGTCGGGCCCCACGGGACTGGGGTACTCGGTGCCGGACCAGACGGTGCTGGGGAAGTCATAGGTGGCTTGGTCCGGACCGTGTCCCTGGCTCGGCAATAAAGGGGAATTATTTACAAGGGATTTGTCACGGGTGACGCCACCCACTTGGTGCGGCCAGTGATGGGGCCGCCGCTGCTGCAGAACCTCCGGGGTGATGGAGTGGCAGCGGAGATGGTATAGTTCCAGTGGGAAGAACTGTATCCCCCGGGGCAGTAAGGGTTAAGTCTCTGGTGCAGGTGTAACACACTTACTTGCAGGCACTGCAGGGATCTCTCCTCCTGGCTGGTGCTGACAGGCTGGATCTGTATGAGGGAAGATGGGATGCAGATAGAGGCAGACAAGAGAGGCAATTCAGGGTTTTCCAAAGCTTTACTCGTTGTTCTCTCTCAGCAGGTTACAAGTCATTTGCAGTTCTTACAGCACAGTTCTTAATACACAGTTGCATTCTCCCTTTCCGGGTTCCCTTCTCTTCTGCAGCCAGGCCTCTCTCTCCCTGTGACCCCTCACACAGTCCTTAATGTCCCTTTCCGGGCTGTTGTATTCTCTTTCTCTGTGCTGTGCGACACTGGACAGTATGGCGGTGACTCGGGCTTCTGTGAGTCCTAGTACGTCACTGAGCTGCCTGTCCTTTGGGTTAGGGATCTCAATCTGGAACTCAGATCCCTCGTCGTGTTGTTTGGGGATGCCGGGTGAACTACGGTCCCCTCTAGAGCTGACACTCTACTTTAGCCCAGCCTCCAGTAGTCCTCAGCACGAGGCTCTACCAGGCTCCTTCTCTCTGTTCCTTCTAGTAGTCTAGGAGGGCTTCTCCACCTGCAGTCAGTGGCTTCAGCTGCTGTCTAGGGCACGGGTTCCACCGTCCCTCTCTGTCCTGTCACACTCCTGGTGGCATCAGCATCGGACGGGCTTTCTCTCCCCTCTGGCTCGCACTGGCTCAGTACGGATTCTGCGCTCCTAGCCTTGCACTCACAGAAGTGTGATGTCCTTCAGTCTTTACATCTCAGCCTACCTCGGCCTACTACCTTTCTTCACTCCTCCCCCTCACCATATACTGTCAGTCACCTGACCTCTGGTGTGCCCAACCCACTCCTCTGAATCCACCACCCCTCCGATCTCATATAGTCTCTAATCTCAGGGCTGGATGTAACCTCTCTGACACGTGGGTTATGTGGGCTGTGAGGGTGTTAGTGTTTAACAATGTCCTACCTGCCTGGCTGCAGTTCCCTTTGTGGCCTCCTGGACGCAGGGGCGCCACACTTAAACTAGCAGCACCTGCCTTAGCCCTGGGAGCTGATAAAATGCTAATTGACCAGTTTATAGAGGGCCTCCAATCCCCTTCTCACAAAGGACAGCTGAGTATGATGATTATTCAGCATCCTGAAATGACTTTTGCTGAGTTAAAAGATAGAGCTATCCGTCTGCAACAGATAGAGGAGCCCCAGGATCTGAACTTCACCCAAGGTCCCAGAGCAGCTCCTCAGCAGCCGACAGCATCAGCGACATCTGCCATGTCAGTGACTGCTGCTGAGGACAGAGAACCTATCTCTAATGAGGCCTTCAACCAAAAGCGAAATGCCCTGACAGACACTGTTATCTCCCTGGTTAAAGTCATCAAGGAGCTGCAAGGATCCAAGCCTGCATCCAAGATCGAGTTGGCGACCAGCAAGGAGGATGTCCCATGGATAAGGCCCAGGAGGTACCAAGAGACAAGAGGACAACCCAACGACTGCTATCAACCGGATGAACAACCCATTTGCCGCCGTTGTCAGAAACCAGGTCACTTTGCCCAGGAATGTGCTTTAAACAAGGATTCCCTGGGCAGGCGGGCCTCTGCTCAGGAGTAAACTCTCAAGGTCCTTCAGCCTGGTATGACAGATTCATGGGAGACGCCCGGTCATCACTATCATGTTGGATGGGATTCCCTTCAGTGCCTTGTTGGATACCGGGTCCCAGATAACATCGATTCCACATGTTCTATACCAAAGGTACTGGGCTGATTCAGACATTGATAGTGGTTCATCTGACATTATAATAAACTTATGGGCTAGTAATGGACAACTAATTCCATAGGTTGGGTACAGAGAAATGACCATTCAGATTGGGAAGGTAGAATTGCAGAACCAGGGTATTATCATTGTAGATGTAGACCGGCGAGAACGTGAACCAGTAATGTTACTAGGAATGAATGTAATTGAAAAATGTTTTTCCGAGGTAATTACTGTCTTGCAGCAGATCGCCGAGACTGCCAGAACCGGATAGCAGAGGCTTCTGCACAAAGAAATCAAAGCCCAGATGATGAAACAACAGGTAGAAATATCTGGAGGTGAAATAGGCAGTGTACGAGTAAGTGATCCAATACCCATTGTGATACCTCCCAAAACTGAAATGTTAGTCTGGTGTAGAGCTGCAATAGACATTAAAGGGCAAGACTATCAAGCCCTGGTAGAATCCATGTACTCAGACAGTAGACCCACTATACTGACAGCCAGAGGGGTAGTCGAGGTACACCAGGGAAGAGTGCCATTACGCCTTTTGAATTGCGGGAGGATGAGATCACATTACCAAAGTATTCTACCATGGCTAAACTTTTCACGGTTGATAACAATGCCATTACAACCGTCGAGCCCTTGAACTCGCCAAGTCAGGCAGATGAAAATGGCTCAGGGGAAAAGTTGGAGGATTGGTGCCAAAAGCTACATGCAGGTACCAGTTCTATACCTCCCCATCAAAAGCATGGAGTATACCGGGTAGTAAAAGAATATGATCAAATATTCAGCAAACACCCGTTAGACTTTGGGCAAATTAAAGGTGTACAGCACACTATACCCACAGGTAACCATCAACCTATAAAAGAGAGGTATAGACCATTACCATCCGCTCACTACACCGGACTTTGAGGAATAGCGCTTCCTTAAGAGGCACAATAATTTCTTCCAAAAGTTCTTTAATTCATATAAAAATCAATAGTTCCATATATTGCAGTACAGTACAACGCGTTTCGACTTACATACAAGTCTTCTTCAGGTACATGTGATAATCAACATCAAAGTCCGGTGTTTTTTGAACCATATACTGACGAACCAGGCTCCCTTGAGAAGACCTGATCCCTCCGGAGAGGAAGGCTGCAAGCCTAAGAGAAAACCTTATACCATATGAACAAAAGACACCAAAAAGGTTGGAGAATAAAGGAGGATTGAACTGGACATCGTCTACTCGTTTTTCTTTGATGTGAGTAACCCTGGCAGCGTGGACTGTGGTACACCTCTCTTCCCTAAGACACTCCAAGTAGGTACATGTCCACCAACACCAACCGGCTACATACATCCAGTATACCCGTTTTACGCAGATCAGAGCGTAGTACCCAAGGTCAGACACTGGCTAGATACAAAGAGTAAAATGTAAAATTAAATGTAAAATGTAAATATGTTTGTGTAAATGTAAATTGAACCCGGTAGAGTGTAAATGTACAGACAGGGTGAGAGTAGCTTGGTGTTAGGTGGCAGCCATGGAGAGTTACAACTTGGCCTCTTATGCGGTGACCCGAGGGCCTAGAGGCGTACTGCACTTGTAACCAGAGACACCCGTACATGTTAATAGTTTGCAATATTTAAAAAGCCCAGTACCTACAGAGACTGTCCTGTATGAACCACTTTATAAATTCTTGAACTTCATTTATTATGGACCATATATACTACGGACTGGTTGTGGTACAAACTTTATTGTTTATATTTATCAGCCCGGAGACAATAGACTAAACCCCAGGGAAGACTGCTTTTGGAACTTTTGGATCCTTTTTGAGCATTTAAGTGGTTTTTGTACTTTTTACTTATTAAGTCTCTGTAAATATCAATTGTTATATTAATTGTTTGTTTGTTTTTCCACAGTCCCGGAGTACTGTCTTTTGTCATCAATAGTTTTTTATTAGATTTCAACACTAAAGGAAATTACAAACCACATTATAACAAGGGAATTACCCCATTAAGTGTAGAGATTGGTAAGGGGGGAAATCCAGGGTGGGGGGGGTGGGGAGAGGGGGGAGGGAGAAGGGGGAGGGAGAGGTAGTATTCATTTACATATGTCACTTGTCCACAAACGAGGTTGCCTCACCCCCTCTGCGGAAAGGAGAGATAGGAACCTTTGGGCTCAAAGTTCAAGAAGTACACTGGAACGTGAATCTCCCAAGGGAAGCTGGTAGACACGAAGAGACTCTCCTTATTATAGTCCCAAGGATCATTCAGTTCACAGGAGCTCCACGACCAGCTGGTAGACAATCTCCTTTATGAACAGGCTGGAGGAGTGAGCTGCTCCGCATTAGGGGGAAGAAATAACATTTGGGAGTAGGAGAGGGAAGAGGTTGGATAGCTCAGCATTAGGGGGACAAAGAAGGAGGGAAACCGGAAGGGGGGATAGAGGGGAAGGAGTAGGGAAGGGGAGTAGTTTGAGTGAATGGAGTGGGAATTACTAGGGAGGTCAGGGTGGGGGGGAAAAGTGAGGGGGATCCCTGAGCTGATGATCCAGGTAACAAAGGAAGTCCCCAAGACATCCAGTCCCCTCGGGTTCAGAAGGGGATCTGAATTGCCAAAGGATGACCCGCCCAAATGTCCCAAGCTTCGGCCACATATCTTTTCGAAACTCCATCCATTGCCAGGTAGTATTCCAGGCAGAATATGGAGTTCAGTTTGTCCGTCAGGTGAGACATAGAGGGAGGAGAGTCGGCCTTCCATCTGGCTGCTATACAACTTCTAGCTGCTGTCAGAACGAATGTAATAAGATGTCTGATAACAGGAGGGAGAGTTTCCAACCCCACATGGAGAACTGCTAATTGCGGCGTCAGAATCGACTGAATCCCTGTAAGGGTCTCCAGCAGACTCGAGACCATAAGCCAAAAAGGCTTCAGCCTGGGACATCCCCACCACATGTGGGCCAGGTCTCCTTTCTTACCACAATTTCTCCAGCATAGAGAAGTAGAGCCGCTCTCAGTAAATTTTGCCAGTTTGACCGGGGGAATATGCCACCGTAGGTGTATTTTCTTGAGGAGCTCCACGTGATTAATGCAATTAGAAGCTTTGATTACACAATAAACTGCTCCCTCCCAATCCTCCGGGACTGCTTTGAAGTCTAGGTCTTCTTCCCATTTTTCCATGTAGCTAAGTTTAGGTGGGGTCGATATTTCCAAAAAACTCCCATATAGCAGGGGGACACCCTTTGTGGATTTTGGGTCTGATCCAACAAAACGTCGCAGAGGGGAAGTTTCAGGAGGCCTAAGGTCCCTGCGGCATGACTGAGATCGAAGAAAGTGGGACACTTGGCAGTATTGCAGAAACGTATTACACAGGGAAGGATACCTGACAATAAAGTCTTTAAATGGCATCAGGCGATTACCCACACAGAGATCGCCCAGAAAGCCAGGTCCCCCCTCTGTCCAACTAGAGAGGCTCAGCGAGGGGATGAGCAAGCAGAAGGCCTCCAGAGGAATCTCCGATAGAGGCTGCTTCGTCCAACCCCCCGCCAACCCCCCCCAAAGCCCCAACAAGGCCCTGACTGTGAGCAACATATCCTTCCGGGGTAACTTTCCCAGGGACTCCGCAATCAATAGCAATTTTAGGAGTCTCCCATAGATACTGATTTTTCTATGTGGCACCAGCCGTCACTTTCCCCTCCTCGCCACCAGGATCTCGCCCCCTCCAGTATAATTGCTTTTAGGTACGATAATATATCGGGGATCCCCATGCCCCCTTTATGCAGCTTTAGATACATAATCGTTTTCCCAACCCTAGGCGGTTTTCCTCCCCAAACAAATTTGTTAATCAGGGATTGTAGTTTTGAGATCAGTGCCAAAGGATACCTGATCGGTAGACACCGGAAGATATAAATTATTTTTGGGAGCCAGAGCATCCTTACTGCTTGTATCCTTGCTATCCACGACATTGCGGTAAGGGGATACGTCTCTAGTGCCTGGCGTAGGCTATCCATCAGCTTACGAATATTCTGAGAGGCTATCTCTTTTGAGGGACAGAGGAGAATTCCCAAGTACGGAATACCCAAAGGGCACCACGCAAATGGGTAGACCCTCCTGAGGCGAGCCCCCTCCGCCGACGAAACGTGGACCATAAAGATCATTGATTTGTTCATGTTTAGTTTGTAATAGGATATATCCGCAAACCTGGTTAGAGCGCCCATTATCCCCGGGAGGGAGGAAGTGGGACCCAGGGAGGAAATGATAACGTCATCAGCGTACAGGCCACATGCCTCTCCCCCCCGATTGATATCCCCTCTATTGAATCGTCTCCACGTAGGGAGACAGCCAAAGGCTCCATCATGAGGGCGAAAACCAGAGGGGAGAGGGGGCACCCCTGCCGCGTGCCGTTAGTGATCATAAAAGCCCGGGACAGGACGCCTGCTGAAAACACCCTAGCACAAGGGTGTGTGTACAGACTTAGGATTGAGGACAAGATAGGGCCTGAAAAGCCAAAAGAGGAGAGGGCCTCCCGTAGGTACCCCCAGTGAATCCTGTCAAACGCCTTCTCTGCGTCCAAAGACAGGAAGACACCGGGGGCACCCCTCCTCTCCACTACCTCTATCAGGTCCAGCATCCTTCTTGTCCCATCTCGGGCTTCCCTCCCCTGCACAAATCCCACCTGGTCGGGATGAACAAGGGAGGGGATCACTTCTCCTAGTCTGTTTGCCAAGAGCTTTGAATAAATCTTAATGTCAACGTTTAGGAGGGAGATGGGGCGGTAATGTTCAGGACGGTCCGTAGTTTTGCCTGGCTTGGGAATCGTCACTATCGTAGCCTCTAGGGCTTCCTTGGGGATAGAACCCCTATTCTGCCAGGTGTTGAACAGGCGAAGGAGATATGGCTCCAGAGGGGCTGCAAAGGCTTTGTAATACTCATTTATAAACCCATCAGGGCCAGGCGCCGAGTTGTCTTTCAGAGAAGAGATTACGGTCTTAACTTCCAGTTGGGTGAAGGGTCTATTTAGGGTTTGCAGAACCTCCGGAGACACCGACGGGAGTGGAAGGCCGCTCAGGAACGTCCTAATGCTGTCCATAGTGGGCTGTGGAGTCGTTATGTCATTTTTTAAATTGTATAGATTTTCATAATATGAAGCAAAAACTTCCACTATTTTAGCTGGGTCTCTAACGGAGTCTCCCCCTGCATTCTTCATGGAAACCGTTGTTGTTTTAATCTCTCTTTTTTGAGCCTGTTGGCCAAAATTCTGCCTGCCCTATCCCCTGCCGCATAGTACCTGGTTTTCGCAGGCAGGCTTCGTATTGTCTGAGGAGCAGCGCTCTCAGATTCGTTCTCAAGGTCAGGATCCGGGAAAGAAGGTGGGCTTCCGGAGCAGATTTATTTACCTTTTCGAGGGCCTGAATCTCCTCTAACCACTCTTTGCGGAGACGGTCTCTACATTTTTTGTCTATTGCTGCTTTTTGCAGAAGGAGACCTCGCAGGACCGCCTTATGGGCGTACCATAATACGTCATCTGAGACCCTTGGTTGTCGTTGAGAGCAAAGAAGTCCCGAATCTTGCTTTCGATTTCAGAGCGTACCTCTGATCTCACTATGAGTCCCGGTCTAAGTCGCCAGCGTCGGGACAATCCCCCCCCGGGCCCAAGGCCAATTCCAGGGTTACCGGGGCATGATCAGACCAGCTAATGACCCCGATCTCCGAGGCCAAGCAGGCTTCAAGGGCCGCGTCATTGACCAAAAATAGGTCAATTCTGGAGTAAGTACCATGCACGCTGGAGAAGAAGGTATAATCCCTCTCCTCCGCGTGATGGTACCTCCAAATATCATGAAGGTGGTGTTCCCGGATTAAATAGTCCAGGGACCCACCTCTCCTGGGGGCCGGGGAGGAGGAGTCCAGACGCCCTTCGACAACCATGTTAAAATCACCACAGATAATCAATCTGCCCCGGATAACCGTACGGGTCTCCCGAGCAAGGACCTGAAGAACTTGATTTGTCCCGTATTTGGCGCATAAACATTTACAACCGCATACAGGGAGCCAGATATTTCACAGATCAATATGATATACCGACCCGCCGTATCTACGATCACCTCCTGCATCTGGAATTGAAGGGTTTGTTTCACTAGAATAGACACTCCTGCCTTTTTTTTGTCTGGGTGGTTAGCATGAAAAACATGAGGAAATGCCTTATCACGTAATCTGTGGTTATCCTCCTTTAGGAGGTGGGTTTCCTGAATACATAAAATTTCAGAGGAGGCCGACCTCACCTCCCTCCAGAGAAAAGAACGATTTGCGGGGGAGTTTAGCCCCTTAACATTCAGAGAAAAGATCCCAAGGGACGGGGGACCCATGATTATGGCTTGCGACTGCTAGAATCAGCTCAGGGATGGGAGAGGTGGGGGGGGGACAGGGAAAGATGAAGAGGAAAGAGACCAGAAGAAGAGGGAGGAGGGAAGTTTAGAAGTAGAGGGATAGTGTGGGAGAGATGAAGAGTAAGGAATAGGAGGAGGGGAAGGGAATGAGGGAACGAACAATGTTCACAACAGAGAGACTAACAGACAAACAGACAAAAATGTAAACCGTGAAGCCCAATTGCTTTTGGGCAGACTGGGGGGAATAAATTTCCTCCCTTACAATCAACCCCGGACCACCTCTTCCACCGCCGGTCTAGGACTCGATTGCAAGGAATTTTGTGCCGGCCTCAACAATTAAGACCGGGCTTCATCCAAAGGGAAGCAACAAATGGAAAGAGTCAAGTCCTACACCACCGACTTGCCGGTGGTTAGTAGCCTTTCAAGCAGCTCCATCTTGTCCCGGGGATCCTCCATTTTTCCTATTGTTGTCAGGCATCTGAGGGGAGCTAGATCCTGAGGAAAGCAGTCGCCAGCCTTTTAGAGTTTTGCGGAGCTGAGTGGGGGAGGGGAAGGAATACCTCCTTCCTTGGAACTTAAAGTTAAGGGCCACAGGGGAACCCCAGCTGTAGATGATGTTTTTATCTCTCAGTAGTTTGCAACTTGATGCGAAGTCGCGTCTTCTGGAGAGGGTCCCTGGACATAAATCCTGGTAGACCGCAACCCCCCTGTATTTCTCCGGTACAGAAGCCCCAGCTCTCAGCCTGCGCAGCAAGCGATCTCGAACCCCCCCCGCAGGAGCCCCACCAATAAGTCACGGGGTACCTCTGCAGGCAATTTTGGGTGTTTAGGAATGCGAAAGGCCTTTTCTATTTCCAGCTCAGATTCTGGGGTGTCCGGCAGCATTGCTACTAAAAATTCCTTCGCTGTTTTGTAGGGGTCTTCCTCTCCTCCTGTCTCAGGGAGACCTCTGATCTTTACATTGTTCTTTCTTAACTGGTCTTCCAGATGGCAGATTTTAGCTGAGAGAGATCCCACTTTGTTGTCTAGTGCAGTATGGCTGTCTGATAAGCCGTTGTGGGCAGATGCAAAGTCACTGAACTTGTTTTCCAAGTGAGATGTCCTGTCAGTGAGGGCTCCTACTTCTTCCCTGATGGACCCTATGAGCACCCTCATATCCTCCATTATAGAGGAGCGCAGCTCTCCCAGGAGAGTTCTCAGCGGCCCCAGGGTCACAGGGGTCCGCTCATCACCCCTTCCCTCACACATCTCCTTAGAGCGGGGAGAGCGGGAAGAGGACTGCTGAGGAGAAGGGCCCGCCGCCATCTTGGCTGGGGAGGATCGCCTGCTCTCGGCTTCAAAATAGTCTGTGAGCTTACTGTCACCTGTGGGTCTCCGGGACCGCGCTCGCGGCATCACGTCCGCCTCCGGAGGAGTTCTCCTTCTATCCGGGATCAAAACCGCCGCTGTGCCATCTGCTGGGAGTCGTTAAGGCCGGTGGTGTGTGAGGAGCTCCTTCACTGTGCGTCCGGCGCCATTTGCAGCTAGGACACGCCCCCCGGAGTACTGTCTTTAACTAAGGGGGAATGTGGCACCCCAGGGTTAAAGTGCCACAGAAACATCAACACGGGTTCACTCCCCACACAACACTGGACACTACACTAGCACCTTTGGACCAGAAGGGGGAGCAAAAGCAGCTCCCTTATATACTCTTGGTCAAGAGAAAGTAGTTAGTTTGGTACATAGCAGTACTGTGAAGAGTTCAGTTCCTGAGAGAACTGAGGAAGAGAGAATGTAGTGCAAAGAGGTTGCTTCAGGCTTCTCTACAGTCTGCTCCTCGATTCCAGGCCTAGCCAGGGTCTGAGGGAAAGAGCACAAGAAACAGAGGAACACATCCGGGAGATTGAGTGACTTCCCAACTCGCCCCGGAGGAGCGCACAGATCGGATACCAGATCCGAAACTGTGACTGACGCACACAGTAAACACCGGGATAATGGAGATTGTAGATCTACACTGTACCTCAGCAAAGCAACACGGCGGGGTCAGAAGCACACGGAAGACTCAAGTTGCTAGCAAAGGGGGTACCTGTGAGGAGAGACAGTGCCAGCAGCTCAGCTAAAGCAGCTGCAGGGCCACACACACAGCACTGCACAGCAGTGGGAAGCTGAAAACCGGTCAGGGTGGGAGCAACCCGGCTCCGGTACAGACTCCGTGGACAATACTCTGCTACTAACATCTGCAGTAAAGCCTTGGAAAACTTTAAAACCATGAGTGTGTGTGATCCTTGTATTCAAGCCCTACTTTCCCTCACAAACAGCCATTGTCTCCACTGTCATCCCTATCCTGCAACATCTATAGCCTCCATCATAGACTTTAACTATACTGCCCCGGGGAACCAGGCTCTACCTGCGGAGAGCCGTTCCATCTCCAGCTGCCCAAACATCATTCCCGGAGATTCTGTAGCAGCGGTGGTCACCCTGACCACAATCCATGGGTGGCGTCACGACAAACTCCCTGTAAATATCCCCCCTTTTACTTGCAGAACCCGGGAGACAGACCGGAGCAGGACCGCCGTGACATCCCCAGCAGTACCCCGGTCAGGTGCCGAGTACCCCGTATCAGAGGCTCCACACCAGTGCCACCACAGTCCTCCAGAGGGTGGTGGTATTGGGCTAGGGTGAAGCATCTCCCTACAGGTAGAGCTAGCCTCCGAGGCAGTGTTACCTGTGCCAGGACAGTGCAACCCGTTGAGAAAAGTCGATGAAACCAGGACAGAAACACAGAGGCAAATCACTCTTCCAGGTACTTTACTTGCAAAAACTGAGCAAGATGGTGATACAGCTCAAAGTACTTCCCGCAGGACGGCCGGCGGGGTAGTCGCAGCAGAATGCAGAATCTGTGGAAGTCTCTGGTGGTACTTTCTTGGATCTAACCCTTGTCAAGTTCCTTCTCTTTTCAATGCCTGCATAGTTAGCAGTGTTACGTCCCAGGAGATAAACACCCTGAACGGTCGGAGGATGAACACTCCAGGCCGCATTGTCAGACCTGTGCACTCCGGGTGAACAAATCAGGACCTTCCTGTCTGGGCTTCTTCTCTCTCTAGCCCTCTTTTGAAGCCCCCTCTCTCGGGTAAGCTCCCATTCTCCGTCTTTCCTCGGGGAAGACATTCCTGAAGACTCCCCATGCGTTCTCTGACTGCTCTTCTCACACTTCCCACTCTCCAACTCTCTTTTTTTGGGACCTCCCCCAGTTGCATCGGTGGGTGTGTGTTGGGATCAAATCCTTCCAGTGTTCTGCATTCTACTTGCGACAGGGATAACCACACGCTCTTCTTTGGGTGCAGTACCCCACTTGTGACGCCTGACTAGTGGGTCACCACATCGGCTCAGAGAGAGACCACAAACCACCCGGAACAATAAGGCTTCTCCCCGGGGGCAGTGCTGTCATCCTGTGTCAAGGCTCAGATCCTACAGGTGCCGACACCCTCGTTCCCCATTGGACGCAGTAATTATTCTTAGTTATTTCCTACAAGGTGGAGCAGAGTCTGCCTCGTCTCTGTAAACACCACTGATGAGAATGAGCAGCGTCCATGTAATGAGCTGACTGCAGAGGATGATGCAAGATAATGAGATTCATCACACAGCTCTCTGAACCTGCGACCGCTAAATCCAATCCTCAGATAGACCATATTTTTCGGATTATAAAACGCACTTTGGTTTCTCCAAATTTAGGCGGAAGTGGGGGGGTGCATCTTACACTGCAGGGGAGGCTGGGAGCGGCTCTGGAGCGTGTCCGGGGAATGAAGGAGACTGGCTGCGGGCTGTAGGAGGCAGCGGGAGGTCATGTGGCCCCGCTCATTAGCCTCACATAATATGCACTGCACCCGTTGTCCATCACCTCAGTGCTGAAACCGCGCTAAGGTATGGATTAGGGGAGCAGCGCATATATTTACCTGCACACCCTCCATTCTGGATTTTACCCCCCCCATCACTCAGTATGGTCCCCCATGCTGATGCCCATACTAACATAACAAACTGCTTTTTACTTTCCTCTCCAACACTGTCCCCTGTGGCTCCCTGCTTGCCACACTTCCTGAGTCTTGAGGAAGTTGGTCATGTGATTGGACATGCAGTCATGATGTCACTCTGCTGTGCCGATCACATAACCACCTTTCCCGAGACTCAGAAAGTGCAGCAAGCCGGGATCCACAGAGGACAGCATCGGAGAGGTAAGTAAAAAGCGTTTTTTTATTTTAGTTTGGGCAGCAGCATGGGGGGCCATACAGAGTGATGGGGAGGCCAAATCCCTCACAGGGGGGTTATGTGCCATCACAGGGGGCAATGGGTCCAGCATAGAGGGGCCATAGATCCAGCACAGGGGGCCATGATCCAGCACAGGGGGACGTGTGCCACCACTGGGGGACGTGTACCATCACTGGGGGCCATGATCCAGCACATTCTTCCCACTGTTTTGGGGGTCAGAGCCTGGCTTCTGCTGTCCACATTAGTCCAGTTAATACGGTGTTAGTGCCCTAGCCAAAGCAGCACTACAAACATTTACTACTATATATATAAATAGGAATACACGATCAAACGTCCCATAGTTTGCAAAAACAAGTGATTTTTAATCACAAGTAAAAACAGGGGGTTACAACCACAGTAATGGTGCAGCATTATGGCAGGCTGCACCACTGACACACACAAGATATATGTGAGATTGTATCAATGCACAAGGTTATTTCCTGCCAGAGGAAAAAAAAAAAAAACACATAATACATAGTATTAGTACAACATAGTTTATACCCAATGGGTGTACATATGTGCAATATATAAAGGTTTTATACCCAGCTAGGCACATTCAACCTAGGTACAGTTTCACCTGAGTATATATAATAATGACATTTGGCTCAATATGTAGTAGATCTAGGATATGGCTGTCCACTATATCCCCAGACTCTGGTTGCATATACAGCTCATATAGCAACCACACTATTGACACCAGTATCTGGCAGAATATCCTGTGCAAGTTACCTATGAAGTGCTACAGTGCTGATTGCATCTCTCAGTCAATGGTCAATGGTGCCCCCGACCCCTACGGCCGTTTTGGCTCCACCCCCTGATGAAGGTGGAGCTGAAACGGCTGTAGGGGTCGGGGGCACCATTGTAGTGTATTAACTAAACTTTTACTACTGCCTGCTGCAAAGCACACACCAGGCCATTTTCCCCGCTGTTTTTAGAGTTACAGCTTGCCTTCTACTGTCCATATTAGTCCAGTTAATATGCTGTTAGTGCCCTAGCTAAAGCAGTACTACAAACATTTACTACTGCCTGCTACAAAGCTCGCACCAGTCAATTTTCCACACTATTTTGGCTGTGGCAGCTAGCTTGGCTTGTGCTATCAACATCTAAAAATCTGTCAACAAAACCCAAAATGCCAAAAAAGCCTGTTGTTAAGGGACAGGGACGTGGACGTTGTGTTGTTAGTTGTGCGTGAAAAGGCACTGAGTCTGTGTCAGGTCTGAAGAAGCTTGATGCATCCATTATGTTCCTGGAAAAATGTCCAAGTCTGGAATGTAAACATGTATATGGAAGCCAGAAGAGCAAGAGCAGATTTTGTCTTGGGGTGGAGACACACGGGCGTGTGACTTCCGCGAGTGCAATGCGAGAAAAACTCACATTGCACTCGGACCAGTATCAGTAAATGATAATGGTCATATTAGTGCGTTTTCAACGCACTTAACTCGCATTGCAAGTGAAATGCATGTTCAATCGCAGCATGCTGCGGTTGAATGCGATTTCCTCGTGTGAGTGGCCATTGTAAGTATATGGGTGTGAGAAAATCTCGCACCCATACAGCACACTGCAATAGTTCACACTTGTGTGCTATCTTACAATGTCTTCAAACACTGCTGTTGTGAAAGCAGCGGTGTTTGAAATTGCCGGGTTGCCGACACAGTAACCAATCAGCTGTCACCGCTGTGACAGCAGCGGTGAAAGCTGATTGTGTATTTTAAGTTTTAACTTTAGCACCATGGAAAGCATTTACCGGCCGATTTAACCAATCAGCTTTCACTGCTGCTGTCACAGCGGTGACAGCTGATTGGTTAATGTGTCGGCAACCCGGCAAATTCAAACACTTCTGCTTTCACAGCAGCGGTGTTTGAATTCTCCAAAAAATGGTGTCGGCGGGGCTGAAGTCAACGCTGAGCTGACAGTCAGTGCTGTTCTCGGTGCTGAATTTTACTTGTCGGGATTTCTCAGCATGCTGAGAAAACCCACCGAGTAAACTTCATGACCGCGGACAGTAGCACACTAACTCACACCATACGCTGACTCTTGCACCACACTCGCAACACACTCTCATGCATACAGCCATATACACACATCAACATGCCCCACACTCATGTAAAAAACGGACAGCACTTGCATGACTGTCATGCATCAAAAAAGCTCCATTTTTGATGCATGACAGTGTGCCTCCACCCTTGGATAGCAGAAAGTGCTTCTACTTATTTGCAAAGCAGCACCAAATCTTCCACAAACACATAGTCTACTATCGATACCAAAAGGTTGGCCCCATCCAATCCTGAAGCTGGTTCTCCTTCCTCCCGCCATTATCAGTCACAGGAGACATAGAACCCCAAGCTTGGCCACTCCAAGGATCAGTGTTGTACATATCCTTTGGTTGGCTCTAGCCTCTCATCGTGCAGCATTGAAGAGGAACGTGAAGAGGTGGAGTGAGTTGATGCTCAAGTATTTGAGGACCTATGACCAGAAGAAAGCCACTTTGAGGAACGTCATTTACTGTCTCCAGAGGGGAGGCTGATTATGATGAGATACAGTTGCCATCAGGTCAGCCTACAATCTCAACAGGGAGGAGGATTAGATGAAAGAGGAGGTAGTTGATTTTGAGTCCACTGATCTGACCTGGACTGTTGGCACGCATAGCCAGAATATCAAGACAGAGGAAGATGGATATGTAGCATCAACACAGGCACCAAGCGGCCATGGTTTGCCCAGAGTGAGAACTGGGCCATCTATTCCCAAGAGCACCCCGCTGTGCGCCAAGTCAGAGTGTATTCAGCCGGTGTGTGGAAGTGCTTTTCTGAAAGTCTTTCAGTGAAAAACATTGTAGTCTATAGCATCTTCCATACAAGTTGAGCAAAGGCCAGGGCTAGGGATGGGCGAATCTACTCGCTAGGACTCGTTACTCGGCGAGTAGTAAGGGACTCGCAGGACTCGGTATTCTGCGAGTTTCCCAGCGATTACTCGCACAAGTCCAATGCAAATCAATGGCAAACGCTGACAAAACTAGGATTGCCATTGTTTGCATTAGACTCGGCTACTGTGCCAGTGATAGCAGGGAAACTCGCAAATAACTGCTGTTACATTGCGAGCCGAGTCCAGCTGTCTTCTCTGTGTTGCTCCAGGGTCCTAGAGCCCGCCTGCTCACAGACATGATGTAGCAGAGCTGAGATTGTTCTCAGTCTGCTCATTCCCTGTGCATAGACATCTATATCTATGCACAGGGGATGTAGCAGAGAGGACATCGCGTTTTGGACTACGTCGGACGGAAGAGGATTTTTTCAATTAAAGATGGAGTCCCTAATGGCTTTTTTTTTAATTTCAAATAAAAAATTTTCTCTGTGTTTTTTTAACCCTTTATTGGAGATTCTTAGTGGCTGGGTCAAACGTGGCCTGACATTAAGAATCTCGGGCTTAATACCAGCTTGTATAACAAAGCTGGTATTAGCCCCTTTATTACCCAGCGTGCCACCGCCACCAGGGCCGCTGGAAGAGCGGGGTTCAGTGCCAGAGGATGGCGCTTCAATGAACGCTCCATCTTCTGGGGCGGCTGCGGGCTGCAATTTGCAGCGGGGGGTGCCCAGAAAGCTTGGGCATCCCTGCGCTGCGGATTCCAGCCCCCAGCTGCTTAGCTGTACCTGGCTAGACATAGAAATTGTGCGGAGCCCCACGCATTTTTTTTTATTATTTCATGAATTTCAGAGTCAGAGTCTCAGAGTCAGAGTCTCAGAGTCAGAGTCTCAGAGTCAGAGTCTCAGAGTCTCAGAGTCTCAGAGTCTCAGAGTCAGAGTCTCAGAGTCAGAGTCTCAGAGTCAGAGTCTCAGAGTCTCAGAGTCAGAGTCTCAGAGTCAGAGTCTCAGAGTCAGAGTCTCAGAATCAGAGTCTCAGAGTCTCAGAGTCAGAGTCTCAGAGTCTCAGAGTCAGAGTCAGAGTCTCAGAGTCAGAGTCTCAGAGTCAGAGTCTCAGAGTCAGAGTCTCAGAGTCTCAGAGTCAGAGTCTCAGAGTCAGAGTCTCAGAGTCAGAGTCTCAGAGTCAGAGTCTCAGAGTCAGAGTCTCAGAATTTCATGAAATAATTTAAAAAAAATGCGTGGGGCTCCGCGCAATTTCTATGTCTAGCCAGGTACAGCTAAGCAGCTGGGGGCTGGAATCCGCAGCGCAGGGATGCCCAAGCTTTCTGGGCACCCCCCGCTGCAAATTGCAGCCAGCAGCCGACCCAGAAGATGGCGCGTTCATTGAAGCGCCATCCTCTGGCGCTGAACCCCGCTCTTCCAGCGGCCCTGGTGGCGGTGGCACGCTGGGTAATAAAGAGGTTAGGGCCAGCTTTGTATTATCAGCTGGCCCTAAGCCCGAAATTTATGGCGGTCACGCCAATATTAGACATGACCGCCATGAATTTCTTATCTGTGCGAGTTTCCCAGCGATTACAGTTGCAAAGTAAACGAGTCCAATGCAAATAAATGACAAAACTAGGATTGCTTCAGTCTGAAGCTTCCGAGACACATCTGCGATTTGTAAATCTCACACTACTCGCTATTACTCACTTCCCCATTCATTAACATTGGACTCGCTAGACTCGCAACGAGTAGCGAGTCCTGTGCTCGGACTCGCTAGAGTCAAGCGATTCCGAGTAATTTAGGATTCGCCCATCACTAGCCAGGGCAAAGGCAACCTGAGCACCACCAGTATGCAAAACCACATGGTAGCCAAGCACCCCAGTTAAACATGAGGGTGCCAAATCTGTGTCTGCAGGTCAAACTACTGTCATGTAGCCTGGGCTATGTCCTTCAGAATCTGCTGTTCAGGAAGCAGGCACTCATACCTCCTACCCACAAGCTGCCTTTGCTCACACACAATAAACAGTGTAAATAATCAGCCATGCACCCACAGGCACAAATAATAAACTTGCACTTTGCCAAATTACTAGCTGTGGAGATTACAGTCTTTCTGTGATCTCTTGGTTGTTGCTGCCGCATGATACAGTGTTCCCAGCTGCCACTATTTTGCCCAGAGTGCCATCCTTGCGTTACATAAGCATGTGTTAAACAATCTGAACCGTGCTTTCACCAATGCCGTAACCAGGAAGGTCCACCTAACAACAGACATCTGGACAAGTTGTTGTGGACAGAGATGATACATTTCTGTCATGTCACACTGGGTGAACCTGGTGGAGGGTGGAATAAAGGCGCAAACTAGAACATCACATATTCTACCCACGCCAAGTATAGCCGACTCAACTGCTTTCAGGGTTTGCACTTGTTCATATTCCACTTTCTTCTCCTCCTACTTCTCATCCTCTGCTGAATTACCCTCCCTATCACTGGCAAGATGGGATCTGTGCAGCAGCGCATCAACAAAGCGGCAACAGCTGTGTTCAAACTGATCTGTTTATGTCAGAAACCACACACTGCAGCAGAGCTGTGACAAGCTTTAAAACAACAGACCAATCAGTGGATCTCTTTCACGCTGGGGGGGGGGGGGGCAGGGTGCCCAGAAGTAGGATGGAGCTGGGTGTAGTGAGCCAGGGGAGCCTGCTCTTGCCCTGATACTGGGGTTGCTGACTCGCCCTGTACTCGGAGGTACCTCTGAAGGTGAGGAGGTCCGAGCTCCCAGCATAAGACCCTAAAGGAAGGCCCTAGCAATAAGACCTCTACCTCCACACACGGACCATGGAAGACAGCAACCTCCAATGGGAAAAATAGCAGCAGCTTGAGCTCACGTCTGCACTCCAGGGTCACAGAATAGCAGTGAACTGAATCAGCGACATCAGGTGGATGTGAGCTGACCCATTTATGGCCATGGGGTGGGGAGCAACCAGCCTAGGCATGCCTCTCAGCTCACCCAAGCATGAGTCATATTCATCACACACACCTGCTACAACCGGCTCCCGCTCAATAGTTTACTCTCTCCACACTGAGATCAGGGAAAAAAAGGCTTCATTTAAACCACAGCAGCAGCACTTTCATACTGCAAGGCAGTCAATATGTGACGCTCTCCCTGCTGCACCTCCAACACGGTCTGGTCATTTGCGATAATGGGCTAACCTCGTCTTGGCTTTAAAGGTCAAAAAATTGGTACACGTGCCATGCATGACTCACGTGCTGAACCTCGTTGTTCAGAAATTTCTGACAACTTGCCCTGACTGTTTTACCTACTTGATAAGGTGCGCCGTATTAGCACCCATTTCCGCCATTCCTTTACCGCTCTTGCTGCTCTTACAGCGCTGCAAAAGCGCATGAATTTGCCAAGTTGCCGACTCATTTGTGACCTGCCCACATAGTGGAAGTCTACCTATCATATATTGGCGAGGATTAGTGAGCAGCAGAGAGCAGTAGCTGAATATTAGCTTCAACATGCCTGTCAAACTGAGAGTCAGCCACCACACATAACTGCTGAGTGGGTGTGGATTGCTGACGTTTGTAAGACTCTTGAGAGTACTGCACCAAACTCATGAGCGGTAATTAGGCTATTGTAACCATTCCGCTGCTGTATCTCTTGAAACAATCACTGTATAATCTCAAAAGGGAAGCTTTGAATGCTCAGCATATTGGTATGGAGCCAGATTTCCCAATGGGTGATACTACCCAGCCCAGCCAATATTCGGAGGCAACATTGGGTGATGAGGAGGATGAGGAGAGAGAGGACATGTTTTTCTGTGCTACCGAGGCAACTCCTAATGCTACAGATAGGACACCCAACCCAAGCTTCATGTTTGTCCAGCCTGGATGGGCTGAAGAGGAGGAGGTGGAGGAGAAGCAGGTTAGTCAACGTGAGGAGAAGATGAGTACTGTTCCTACTATTGGGCACAGAACATTTGCCTTTTTGCAACTTGGCCAACATGACACACTTCATGTGTAAGTGTCTGTGGCAAGACTCTCGCGTGAATCACATTTTATCCAACAACCTATACTGGTTGGCCACCTTTCTCGATCCATGGTACAAGGAAACATTTCCATCTCTCCTTTTGGAGTCACCAAAGAGTTGCGCAATGGAATTGTTCAAGAGGGCCATTGTAGATCAGTTTCTCAAAACATCACCGTCAGATAACTCTGGTGGCAGAGGTACCAGCTCTTTTCAACTCAAAGGAATAATGGAGAGAGGCACGAACACCACATCCAAAAAAGGTTGGGGGCAAATGTGCACAAACTGGGCCATTTTCAATAAACCAATCAATCAGCAAGGGCTATCTGTGCCTGTAACATTGCCAAGGAGGGAGAAGGTGCAGAACATGGTCAAGGAGTATTTAAAGGGAACCTGTCAGCTGGTTGTAGCCCTCTATCCTAACACTATCTGTCACTGCACCTTGGTAGCACAACCCTAACCATCACACTCTGAGCTAAAACTGCAATATAATGCTGGTGAAATATTATTTATTGACTTACATTTTCCTATGGAAATGAGACATCCAGGCCGTATATGTAGGCTGATATGGGAGGTCTCTAGGTCTCCATTCTCCCCCCCTTTGCTGCTCTGATCACATCCCTCTAAGCATCATCATTCCTTCTCCTGCGCGCCCCCTATTTTAAAAATCTCACATCCTCCTCATAGTATGACGTGCAACCGAAATTTCATTTGGTGTTTGCCATTTTTGATAATTCCACCTATGTGCTTTCAACTTCCACACAATCGCTCTCCTTCTTTATTGCTTCTGTGACACTAACTTTCATATTATTATTGTTTATTGTAATAACAACATTTATTACATGGCGCTTTACATATGAAAAGGTATACATTATAAAAACAAATACAATAATCATGAACAATACAAGGCACATACAGGTACAGGAGGAGAGAGGACCAGGTCTGTGAGGGCTCAAAGTCTACAACGGATGGGTGATGATATGTTAGATGAGAGTAGACCTGATCGTGTAGTGATATAGTGGACTGAAGGATACTTCAGCTTGAAGGCTTGTTGGTAGCGGTTCTTTTTGAAGGTTTCCATGGTATGCAAGAGTCTGATGTGTTCGGGCAGAAAGTTCCAGAGAACAGGGGATGCACACATAAGAGAAATCTTGTATACTATTGTGGGAAGAGGATATAAGAGGAGAGAAGGATATTTTTTGAGGATTGGAGGTTGGAGGTTACATTTAGGTGAGTTCTGGGAGACTAGGTCATAGATATACAAAGGAAACAGTTTGCTGATGGCTTTGTATGTCATGGTTAGGGTTTTCAACTGGAGTCTTAAGGCAAAGGGAGGCCAATGTAGAAATTGGCAGAGAGGTGAAGGTAATGAATAGTGGGGGAACAGAGGCCTTAGTCGGGCAGCAGAGTTTAGGACAGATTGTGTGGGTGCAAGAGTTTTGGAAGGTAGGCCAAGTGTGGGGAAAGGTGCAAGCTCACATGCTATATATCAGTGATGGCAAACCTATGGCACGCGTGCCAGGGAGGGCACGCAGAGCCACCTCCGCTGGCACGCGGCCTCGCCACTACACTGCTGCTGTGATCTGCCAGCGCGCGCCGCGGCGCCGGCAGTTCAAAGCTGTGTTGGATCAGAGGAGACATTTCTCCTCTCTTCGACACTCTTCCTAGCCCTGCCCTCTTGGCCAGTGTCATGTGACAGCGGTCATGTGATGTGCCCGGCGTCACGTGACCGCACTCAGCGCGGGTTGGGAGGAGAAGGCACTGCAGAAGATGTCAGGAGAGGAAAGCTGCAGGAAGGTGAGTATGACTTTTTTTTAATCTATTTACAGCAGCCAGGATGGGGCAATACCAACATGGGGCAGGATGGGGCATATTATTCTGTGATGGGGGCTGATGGGGCAATAGTAACAGGGGGCAGGATGGGGCATATTATCCTGTGATGGGGTGATGGGGCAATAGAAACAGGGGGCAGGATGGGGCATATTATCCTGTGATGGGGCTGATGGGGCAATACCAACAGGGGGCAGGATGGGGCATATTATCCTGTGATGGGGCTGATGGGGCAATAGTAACAGGGGGCAGGATGGGGCATATTATCCTGTGATGGGGCTGATGGGGAAATAGTAACAGGGGGCAGGATGGGGCATATTATCCTGTGATGGGGGCTGATGGGGCAATAGTAACAGGGGACAGGATGGGGAATATTATCCTGTGATGGGGCTGATGGGGCAATAGTATCAGGGGGCAAGATGGGGCATATTATCCTGTGATGGGGGCTGATGGGGCATATTATGTGATGGGGCTGATGGGGCATATTATTATGTGATGGGTGCTGATGGGGCATATCATTATGTGATGGGGCTGATGGGGCATATTATTATGTGATGGGGCTGATGGGGCATATTATTATATGATGGGGGCTGATGGGGCAATAGTAACAGGGGGCAGGATGAGGCATATTATCCTGTGATGGGGGCTGATGGGGCATATTATTATGTGATGGGGGCTGATGGGGCATATTACTATGTGATGGGGCTGATGGGGCATATTATTATGTGATGGAGGCTGATGGGGCAATAGTAACAGGGGACAGGATGGAGCATATTATCCTGTGATGGGGCTGATGGGGTTATATTATTATGTGATGGGGGCTGATGGGGCATATTATTATGTGATAGGGTTGATGGGGCATATTATTATGTGATGGGGCTGATAGGGCATATTATTATGTGATGGGGGCTGATGGGGCAATAGTATCAGGGGGCAGGATGGGGCATATTATCCTGTGATGGGGGCTGATATGGCACATTATTATGTGATGGGGGCTGATGGGGCACAATATTATGTGATGGGGCTGATGGGGCATATTATTATGTGATGGGGCTGATGGGCCTATTATTATATGATGAGGGCTGATAGGCATATTATTATGTGATGGGGGTTGATGGGGCATAATATTATGTGATTGGGCTATTGGGGCACATTATTATGTGATGGGGCAGGATGGCACATATTATTATGTGAGGGGCTGATGGGGCACATTATTAGGTGCTGGGGCAGAATAGGGCACATTATTATGTGATGGGGACTGATGGGGCATATTATTAAGTGATGGGGACTGATGGGGCATATTATTATGTAATGGGGCTGATGGGGCATATTATTATGGGATGGGGGCAGGATGTGGCAGATTAATATGTGATGGGGACATTACTGCAAGGAGAGTGTCAGGATGGAGCACAACTGCAAGGAGAGGGTCAGGATGGATCATATAGTTGGAGAGGATCAGAATGTAGCACATAACTACAAAGAGAGGGTCAGGATGGAGCACATTACAACAAGGAGAAGGTCAGGATGGAGCGCATTACTACAAGGAGAGGGTCAGGATGAAGCACATTACTACACGGAGAAAGTCAGGATGGAGCATATTACTACAGGGAGAGGGTCAGGATGGAGCACATTACAACAAGGAGAAGGTCAGGATGAAGCGCATTTCTACAAGGAGAGGGTCAGGATGGAGCACATTACTTCAAGTAGAAGGTCAGGATGGAGCACATTACAACAAGGAGAAGGTCAGGATGGAGCACATTACAACAAGGAGAAGGTCAGGATAGAGCACATTACTTCAAGGAGAAGGTCAGGATGGAACACATTACTTCAAGGAGAAGGTCAGGATGGAGCACATTACTAGAAGGAGAGGGTCAGGATGGAGCACATAGTTACAAGAAGAGGGTCAGGATGGAGCACATTACTACAAGGAGAGGGTCAGGATGGAGCACATAGCTACAAGGAGAGGGTCAGGATGGAGATACTACTACAAGATAGGGACCAGGATTTCAGTATGAAATTTGCTTGCTCTGTCTAATATTCTGCGTTTTCCCATACAGATCAATCCACCTGCTGTTTGTAGAAAGGGCAGTGGGAGCGGCTCAGCTTCAATGTGCAGTACACATGAGCTGTCTGACCACTGCTGAAGAGTAGAGAAAACTGTAAAGGTAAGTTTAAAATCAATTAATTGTTAAAATAATTGAATTGATCATCAGTGTTTCAGGACTACAACCACTGCACAGGGAAGAGAGTTGACATCTGCTGGCTCTCCCCCTTGTGCAACGCTTGTGATAGATAACCACTGCTGTAATTTAGGATACATTACCATATTGGCACTTCGCCATAAATAATTTCATTTTGGGTTGCGGTTTGGGCACTTGGCCTCTGAAAGGTTCGCCGTCACTGCTATATATCATCGGTTGTGAAGGGTTTACTTTAGGAACCTCACAACATTCTTCTGCTCCTACTAACTAATTAAATTGTGTCAGTAGTTAGAACACATACCTTTTTAAATGGTACAAAGTAAAACCTCAGCTAATTGCAGCATTCAACCAGTCCACAGATTTTCATTCAAATGCATATGAAGAGTGGCATATCAGGTCTGATGTGCAGATATGAGGAGACTTAAATGCCTTGTATGCTCCTCTGGGAAAATGAATAAGCCAATTGCCTCTTCAAAGAGAACTTGAATTCTAGTGCCACCTTTTGGAAGTAGCAATTCTAAAAGTCAGTTTTGACCCTTTAACAAGCCTTATCATATGACCAAGGATATAAGCCAAATCGTATTTTCAATTAGCAGACACAGTGTTTGCTCCTCATCACTGCAAAGTATGAGATATGATTTGTCTAGGTGAGAGGCTAAGTCTGGGGATAAAAACTACTAGAAAAAAAGCAGCATCAAAAAACCTTACCATCAATGCCAAAAACAGAAACCAAGAACACTTACAGGATGCAGTCAGAGCCCAAATGTGAAGCAAGCCAAGCTGCAGGCTGATAACTCACCTCTACCAGCAAGATGTGGGAGGTGACTTGCCATGCATACACTGGGCTTACATATAGCACCATTCACACTGGTACATATGATGCAGAGTGTCTGAAAGCTACCCAACCGCTCCGCTGCCTGAGCATTGGGCTGCACAGTACGATGCTTCTGCACCACTAGATGAATGGCGCCCCTATGGGCCCAACTGCACCCTGGATGGATAAAAAAGTGCAAAAGTTTTTATATGATAAATAAAAAACCTTTATAAATGGGATTTTGGTTCATGTATTGGCCCAAGACATTTAAGCTGATGATCCACGTCACGGAATCCCATGCTCATCAGTCCTATCAAAATTGTACAAAAACTACTAGAAAAAAAGCAGCATCAAAAAACCTTACCATCAATGCCAAAAACAGAAACCAAGAGCACTTACAGGATGCAGTCAGAGCCCAAATGTGAAGCAAGCCCAGCTGCTGGCTGATAAATCACTTCTACCAGCAAGATGTGGGAGGCGACCTGCCATGCATACACTAGGCCTGCATAGAGCACCATTCACACTGGTACATATGATGCAGAGTGTCTGAAAGCTACCCAACCGCTCTGCTGCCTGAGCATTGGGCCGCACAGTACGATGCTGCTGCACCACTAGATGAATGGCGCCCCTATGGGCCCAACTGCACCCTGGATAGACAAAAAAGTGCAAATTCTAAGGAATATCGTTTCTCCTTACGCACAGTGGCATGTCAGGACTGGCATAATAAGGAGACTTAAACCCGTTGCATGCTCTGCTGGGAAATTTGATGTGCAAATTTCCTCTTCAAAGAGGCCTTGAACTCTAGTGCCACCTATTTGAAGTAGCAACCCTAAAAGTCGAGATTGACCCTTTAACAAACTTTATTATTTGACCAAGGATATAAGCCAAATCATATTCTCAATTTGCACACACAGTATTTTGTAGTGTTTACTCCTCATCAGTCTAGCCAAATCATACCTCATACTTTGCACTGACGAGGAGCAAACACTCCACAACACCATGAATGCAAATGATTTGACTTATATCCTTGGTCATATGAATAGGCTTGTTACACTGGGGTTTTTTCAAAAATGAGACAGTTATGGTAAAAAAAACAGCATCTGCCGCATTTACCGCATAACGGCTGTACTTGTGGCACACTTGCGACAAGCCCCATGCATTGTCTATGTGGCTTGCAGTAAGTGTGAGGCAGCCACGGCAAGTGGGGTTTCGGCGGTTGCGGGAGATGCGGCCACAAAAAAACCGCCACTGACCGCGGTTTTTTTCGCATCTGCCTCAACTGCCGAAACCGCACTTGCCACGGCTGCGCACACTTACCGCAAGCCACATAGACAATGCATGGGGCTTGCCGCAAGTGTGCCGCAAGTGCAGCCGTTATGCGGTAAATGCGGCAGATGCGGGTCTTTTTACTGTAACTGCCTCATTTTTTAATAAAAACCAGTGTGAAAGCAGCCATTTTCATACATAAGTTGCCATTTTATCAATATATTACATGAAAACTTTATCGTGCAAAAACTATTACTATTGAGATTGTTTCCCTCATTACAAAGGAAATCAGACAAAAGAAGCTGTAATCAATAAGTTCATCACAGGGACTATAATTAGAAAATACCAGTGGCAAGAAGCAATCCCTCATTAATTCACTGTAATTAAAAGACATTCTGTGAAATGTTGATTCTTCAATAAAATATCGATTTTGAGAATTAAAATTTTCATTTTGACTCAATGACCAAACTTACACAAAACCTTAAAAAAAACACATTGCTTAGTATAATCCCTATTGTTAAAATTTGACAAATTTATAATGAAAACATAGCATTACACATGAGAAACTTTACATTAAAAAACTAGTTTTACATATAAATAAGTCAAAAATGTCCTTGTGCTCCAACTGTAAAAAAAATAATGTAAACATTATGTTCATGTACCTTTGTTTTCCTCCAAATAATATTGTGGGCAGAAAAAAGCCACATATCAATCCAGTGGTTGTATTCCCTAACAGCAGTGATTGGATGGAAGAAGCAAAGAATGTTGCTTATGTATCAACAACGATATGCAGGTAGCATGCACATATACATTTGATGCATGCAATATGCCTGCAGTAAAGCATTATGAGAGATTGTCTTCATCTCTATAATTGTAAACAGTCAATCAATGCACCAACAGTGGATACGGACAGTATTTAGACTCCTTTACATTTTTCACTCTTAGGCTGGCTTTCCACTGCAGTTTTTCACTGATCAGTGTCCATCAGTGTTTGGGTGTCAAAACCAGGAGTGTCTCCAAAACTCAGAACAAGTGTCAATCTTTCAATGATAGTTTGTCTCTGCAAGTTCCTCTCCTGGTTCCTCTCCTGGTTTTGGCATTCAAACACTGATGGACACTGATCAGTGAAAAAACTGCAGTGTGAAGCCAGCCTTTGTTTCATTGCAGCCGTTTGGTGAATTAAACAAATTTCATTTTCTTCTCATTAATGTACACTCTGCACCCAATCTTGACTGAATAAAACAGAAATGTAGAAATTGTTGCAAATGTATTAAAAAAGAAAAAGTGAAATATCACAGTCATAAATATCCAGACCCTTTGCTCAGACACTCCAATTTAAGTCACATGCTGTCCATTCCCTTGTGATCATCCTTGAGATAGTTCTACTCCTTCATTGGAGTCCAGCTGTGTTTAATTAAACTGACAGGACTTGATTTGGAATGGCACACACCTGTCTATAGAAGATCTCACAGCTCACAGTGCATATCAGATCAAATGAGAATAATGAGGTCAAAGGAACTGCCCAAGGAGCTCAGAGACAGAATTGTGACAAAGCACAGATCTGGCCAAGGTAACAAAAGAATTCCTGCAGTACTCAAGGTTCCTAAGAGCACAGTGGCCTCCATAATCCTTAAATAGCAGAAGTTTGTGATAACCAGAAATCTTCTTAGACCTGGCCGTTCAGCCAAACTGAGCAATTGTGCGAGAAGACCCTTGGTGAGAGAGGTAAAGAAGAACCCCAAGATCACTGTGGCTGAGCTCCACAGATGCAGTAGGGAGATGGGAGAAAGTTCCACAAAGTCAACTATCACTGCAGCCCTCCAGCAGTCGGGCCTTTATGGCAGAGTGGCCTGACGGAAGCTTCTCCTCAGTGCAAGGCATATGAAAGCCCACAGAGTTTGCAAAAATACCCATTAAGGACTCCCAGACTATGAGAACTATGAGAAATAAGATTCACTGGTCTGATGAAATGAAGATAGAACATTTTAGTGATAATTCTAAGCGGTATGTGTGGAGAAAACTAGGCAATACTCAGCACCTGCCCAATTCAATCCCAACAGTAACACATGGTGGTGGCAGCATCATGCTATGGGGGTGTTTTTCTTCTGCAGAGACAGGACGACTGGTTGCAATTGAAGTAAACATGAATGCGGCCAAATACAGAGATATCCTAGATAAAAATCTCTATAAATTAGCAAAAATTTCTACATTTCTAAATTTACATACAAGACAGGGTGCAGAGTGTACATTAAAGAGAAAAAAAATTACATTTTTTGAATTTACCAAATGGCTGCAATGATACAAAGAGTGAAAAATGTAAAGGGGTCTGAATACTTTCCGTACTCACTGTACACAGATAGCCACAGTGACCACCTCAAGACACATGTGAAACAAGCATCTTGATGCTACATTTATTACATGTAATAAAGATTGACTATATAACATATAATATATATGTTTATATTGTTATTGTTCATTAACTTTTTCATCTTATGAAACATAAGAACAAATGATTACTTTATTTCTATGAAGTTTTTTTGGGAAATGCTCTTGAAATTGAACATGGCCATACTGTTCTCCAAATGTCTTTCAAGTTAGGATGCTCCTCTATAGGGTTTTGCATGTTTGTCCATGAAAATGACTGCCAAGTTCCTAAAATTAGTTCCCTTAGGATAATTGTATGCATTTGGCTGATTCTAAGAAATTAAATATGATTTTTTACTTATGTTACAAACTTTAGCTTTGCTATGTTTAATATTTTTACACTGCTGAAAATGAATTGCTTTTGCTCACTTACTGACAATTACTATTTTAATGGAAGTGCGGGTGAATGTAACTTAAAACTCAACCAGTAAGTATGGATCCTGCTTACTGTATACTAATTATCATAATGTTGTATGCTGAAGTAGAGGAGGGCTTTGAGGCCTTCATAAGGATCTAGGGACTGTTTGTGACCTTATATCTACTACTTTGATGAGTTTTACAAAGAAATGCAAATATATTTAGCTCTAACATACCGTGTTTCCCCGAAAGTAAGGCCCTGTCTTACATTAAATTTACCCCCAAAAGTCCCACCCTGCCTTACTTTCCGGGGAGGCCTTACATTAGACAAAAAAAATGACAGGGGATGTTGTGCAGCATCCCCTGCAGCTCCCCCATCCCTGTGTGCATGATCCCCTGCAGCTCCCCCATTGTTGTGCAGCATCCCCTTCAGCTCCCCCATCCCTGTGTGCATGATCCCCTGCAGCTCCCCCATCCCTGTGTGCATGATCCCCTGCAGCTCCCCCATCCCTGTGTGCATGATCCCCTGCAGCTCCCCCATCCCTGTGTGCATGATCCCCTGCAGCTCCCCCATCCCTGTGTGCATGATCCCCTGCAGCTCCCCCATCCCTGTGTGCATGATCCCCTGCAGCTCCCCCATCCCTGTATGCATGATCCCCTGCAGCTCCCCCATCCCTGTATGCATGATCCCCTGCAGCTCCCCCATCCCTGTGTGCATGATCCCACTGCAGCTCCCCCATCCATGTGTGCATGATCCCACTGCACCGTGCACCCCCACTCTGCCCATGTGCTGCCACCACGCGCACGCAGCCCCATACACACACCCGTACGGCACCCATACACACACACACGGTTTCGCTATACTTACCGTTCCGTTGCCGTACTTTCGATTTCCTCTGTGGTGCCGGTGGGAGCCTTCTGCTGCTGGGGACGCTGGGCCAATCAGCTGCGAGCCTGCAGGGCCGTGACGTCGCGGCTGATCGGCCAATAAGAGCTCGAGCTGATGGCAAATCAGCTGCGAGCCTGCAGGGCCGTGACCCGGGGCAGGAGAGAATGGCGGAGCCGGCCACAAGAAGCCCGCAGGCAGGCGAGAATGCGGGTGACAGCATGGAGGGGCCTGAACAAAGCGGTAAACTACGGCCTTATGCGGCCTTACATTCCCCAGCTACCCCCCACCATAGGCGGCCTTACATTCCCCACAGACCCCCCCCCCCCGAAAGCGGCCTTACAATCGGGGGGTGCCTTACATTGGAGAATCCTGGGCACCCCCCTACCCTGCCTTACTTTCGGGGGGTCTTATATTCGGGGAAACACGGTAGTAATGGCTAGACCAGAATTGTTTGTTTGGAAAGTTATTTTAGATAGTCACTGTCATTTCAACAATTTTTTTTAAGATATTAAGCAAATACTTGAAACTCTGCAATGTTATATATTTTGAAAGACATAAGATTTATTTCTTACTTATGAGCTACTTTTTCCTCTTTCATTATGTGGCGCCCCACTGTTCTGGATGTTACGAGGGATACTGCACACAACCATGGGTGTGGTTCTCCTGTAGTCAGGAGATGGGGAATGGTAGATATGGGATCCTCAGCAAACACCCAACACGTAGACCCTGGTTAGGGATGTGGGTGGACCCGCTGTAGGGAAGGCCAAATCCAAGGGAGGAGAATAGGGTAAAGAAGTGTGGGTGAAAGGCAGAAGGACAGTTGAGTTCAGTTTAAGTGGAGTTTCAGTTTGGAGTGGAACAGAGAACAGCTAGAATGTAGAGCACAGAAAGCGAGAAGTCGAGTTGGACATGAAGAAGGAGAGACAGTGAAGCGGTGTGAAGCTGAGAAGTAGGGGACTTGAGCAGCTGAGGTTCATCCCGGGAATGGTAAGAAAGGAACCCTAGGGGCACCAGTGGAGCTGAAGCGGCCCATGCGTCTGAATCTGGGACTGGTGATACCAGATGGAGGGGTTTGGTAAAGGAACAGGGACCAGACCTGAACATGGCACGAGAGTCCAATACCCTAACCGTTGAACCAGAGGCCACAAGCTTCATAGGAGCTGTGGCTCACACCTGGCGCATCCCCTGAGAAAGAAACCAGACAAGGGTCTGGGGACAAGATACCGGTTGCCCACTAAGACCCGTGGCTGCCGGATCGGGGCTCTGCATGCAGAGGCGCTAAAAGGGGCGCTGAGCAACAGGACCAGAGAGAGGCAAAGATAAGCACACCACAGAGAATCTCACACTTGCCAACGCAATCTCTTAAAGACTGCACAGGCCTGAGCTTATCTAAGAGAGTGTAACTGACCTGTTGAAACTTGAAGCTTGCTGTGAGTAAACCCAGGTACAGAGTTGCAGAGCTGTGTGAGACTGTGTTATTTGCACGGCAACCTGCTGTGAAAACCACTGAGCAAGGTAACGATGACTAACGTCAATCCTCTGCCTGCCAGAGACAACCAACTACTCCATCCACTACCCTGGAGACCTGCTCCACCTGTGGGGATCCACTCCATCCCAGTTGCCCGTCCATCGTCCCCAGAGGTGCTGCAGCAGCGGTGGCTACCCATAGCTACAAACCACGGGTGGCGTCACAAACATTACTCCCTTAAACCACTCTATCGCTATAACATCTTCCAAGAAATCTTTGTCATTAAACCCAGGGTCATGGAGCCGGATCTCAACCCCTGTGACTCCCCAGAAGCATTAAAGCCCAATTCCGAGTATTCCGCAGCCCTAGGGTGCGTCAATTATTCACTCATTGTTCCTCATCTCTCCATTAGCATCAAGCCTGTGTGTCTTCTCCTATGACAGCCTCCCTTTGCAGTAGTCTACGCCAGATTTTTCAGGTGTCTTGTTGAACTCCTTTGACATTAAAACCCTAGACCTTTTATTAAGAAGCATTATCCACAGTTGTCTCAAGCTGGCCAGGAGATTTTCTTTACTTTACTAGTCTGAGCTTCAGCCAGATAATTAACATTTATTTATCAACTTTTGAATTTAATGATACAACCAGCATTATTTCCAATCTCAGCCAAATATCATAGCCATTAGCTATTAACTGGCTGGAAGAATGCATACTACATTTATTTCTACTCATCTACACCTATTTTCTCTTCTGGAAGATACCAGACTGCATTTTTACGCTTATCTGCATCCCTGTTTTAAGATAACAATTTCCTATACAGTTATTTTTCCTTTATGTATTTACACAACTGCCTCTGCCTCATCTGTGCTATATGATCTTCCCTGTTTATTGTCCTGCATAACTTTCTGTTAAAGTCCTCGTTGATTCATGTGTCCACCATAAAGACCTACTTTGCTGCACCATCACCTCTAAATGGTACTGCTCACCCAGACCTATGTCTTGGAGAATCAAATGAATCTATCCCAGAGTACCCAAACCATTTCCAGAAGTGCAGCAGCATCAATACTGCTTCCATTTGATGAGGAGGATCTCTTCAAACTTTTTTAGTGGATGCATTCCTACAAACTCTTAACTGCTAAATATAGTACTTCTCAACCCTGGCAAAGCCACCATCTCATCTGGCATATGTTTCTTTGTAAATTTCTCCACATTTCCCTACTTCTGCAAGATTTTGATAGTGAGCATGTTTTTAGTCTGGTGAAGACTTGGCTTGGGTTGCTTCATTGTTGGAAAGGATGAACCAATGATACAAAGGTTGTTTGTGAAACTATGCAAATTGCCCAGAATAAATTGCTGCCAGCTACAAGATACATCACGTAACTGATGAACTACATCTCTATTGTGATTAAAAAGATCATTCTCACATCAAATGTCATAAATAATGTTGAGCGAGCTTGCTCGCCACTGCTCGATACTGGATAGAGCATCAGAGTGTTCAGACACACGTGTTACTCAATCCAGTATTGTGGGTGATTTAGCAAGTCCCCATCCTGCATGTTTGTGGTTTTTTTCATAGCCAATAAACATGAAGCAATACCCTGACATAAACGGAAAGACCATAACTATATTGGCTACTGGCATTACTGTGATTGGCTGACCACACTACATCATACCAGGCTGCATTCACCTCAGAATTTGTGCATCAAATTTGATGTGCCAACTCTGGCGCTTCACTCAAGCGCTTCTTAATTTTCCTGATGCTGTGGCAATCAGGAAAGTGTTTTGGGGGTTGATATTAGCTGTAAAATGTTAGCTGGCATCAAGCCCCGGTGTTAGTAATGGAGAGGCATTTAACAGATACCAGGTACCCCATTACTAACACATTAAATGTAAAGTGAAAAAAAACACACACAAAGGAACAAAATAGTTTATTTGCATATAGACTCCCCCACATTAGCCCTCATTCACCAATGTATTATTTAAAATAAATTCATGAAGATTCCATTTCATCCATGGTGTACTGGTCCCATAACAACCCCAAACCAGTACTCCAGCCTATGGAGAATGAGGCTCCATAGCTTACTTCCAGTCAGTGCTAGTCCTGGAATTTCTCATGCACAGTGATGTCACCGTAAGAAATTTTGGGTCTGGCAATGACTGGGAGTGACCTCTGGCACACCCTTCTTTGAATGGTAAGTAGTGATGAGCCACCACCTAAGTGTTCGAATTCGATTAGATTCACCGAATTGGGGTGTGTTTGTCAAATTGTTCATCGAATGTTCATCGAACAACGTCGAACCCCATTGGAATCAATTGCAGGCTACAGCAAACACATAGAAAACACCTTTAAAGGTGTCCAAAAGCTGCCAAACTACTCTGAATAGACAACAAACACCAGGAAAGGTGACAACTATCTAACACAGTACAAATAGTCTCATGGCGTAGCATGGGTGCACGAGACATGGTCTGTGCCAGTCTGCACATTCTTCCAAAGCACTTCAAGATAGAAGGTGGTTAACATTCACCTAAAATTTCAGAGGTGAGTGAAACTGACTTTGAATTGACAAATGAATGCGTTACAGGGGAAAAGTGACAGTATTTTTCTACATTAATTAAAAAGAGGTGGAGGAGTAAAAGTAGTATGAGACACAGGTATAGGCATGCCACACCCTGCTCAAATCATGTACCACACAGCAAGGGGACCCCAAAAAGAGTCCTCTTTCTTCCCAAAGGGTCAGACCACAGCAAAATGGCATCAATTATCCCAGATCAAAAATTGCCGAATGGCCCAGCCTGGCTGCATGGAAAAGGGTATGGAACAGGACCTGGCCTAGCATTTCAAGGTTAAACATTGCTCAGCAACTACAAGTTTTGTGAAGTATTATAGGAAAAAACTAGAAAGGTAAGTCAGTGACCTGTTTAGAACTGCTGGGCACTTCCGGTTCCGGCTCTGAGGGGATGGCAGCGTGAAGGAGACGCTCCGGAGACCGCGCCGCCTAACTGCCTGATATACCAGGTCAGATGCCCCAGAACGCTCCTAAAAACCAGGAGGGACACCCTAAAATCACGGGGACCCTGGACCGCTATGTCCTGAGGAGCTCGGGACGTGAGGAAACAGTTTACACCCAGAGCGGGAAGACGAGTGGGCCCACAGAGAAAATGGCGGCAGCAGGAGGTAAAGCTCAGGCAGCGGGACAACACAGCCGCAAGGGAGGACACAATAACTCCACTGAGAGAGGCTCAATGGAGACCAAAAGGAACATCCCAGAGACTACACGAGCTGACCAGGACCCGGACAGGGAAAAGGAAACAGAGGAGCAATGTCTGGATTCTGCAGAGGTGCTGGAGGAGGATTGGGAGAACGGTACTCAGCTAGGGGAGGCACAACATGAGGGGACATTGCAGGAGAAGGAGATGACGGGCATGAGAGGCCCCATAGATGTTGCCCAACTGGCTAAGGCAATAGCCCCTTATATAGTGGCTGATATAACTGCAGCCTTAAAAGACTCTGTTACAGAAGCTTTATTTGGGCTCAGACAAACTACTGAACAGCACAGTGAGAGACTGGAGGAAGCAGAGAGGAGACTAGGGGAGGCTGAAGACAGGATTGTGATAATGGAACGGCATATAGCAGCTTTACAAAAGCATTCTGCATATACTGAGGAAAAAGTTGATGATCTAGAAAACCGTTCCAGAAGAAATAACCTCAGGATGGTTGGATTGCCAGAATCTATCCCACCAGGACAGCTAGACGTGATATGGGAGTCAGAGCTACCTAAAGTCTTAGGACTAAAGAGACAATGCAAAGTGGAAAGAGCCCACAGGATCGGCCCCCCAAAAGACCCGAAAGAGGGTCCATGCCAGATCATAGCCAAGTTCCTGGATTATAAGGATAAGGAACTCATCCTGAGAGAATTTAGATCCAGGAGGATCCCACTAGTCTTGCAAGGACATAGAGTCAGGCTTTATGAGGATTACTCGGCGGAGGTAGCACGCAAAAGGAAATCTTTTAGTGCAGCATGTACCATCCTGTTCAAGCGAAACATTAGAATCCAACTTGCTTTTCCTGCAGTGCTAAGATTCAGGAATAGCAAGGGTAGGATGATGACTTTCGTAAATGCCAGAGCAGCTATGGAATATCTCCAACAAGAGACATTATCCCCTCAGGGATCACGGTCGATTCCTGCAACAAATGGCTCACAGACACCCCCATCGCAGTGCACTTATGCTGAAAAGACGGCGACAAACAAAGAGGGAAAAGGATCAACATATAAAGACGGCAGAGGACAGAATGGGCAGAAGCAGGATGGAAACAGATAACGGAGAGTTGACACGTGCCTAGCTGGAAGAATTTGATGGATAATGAGTGGGAGAGGGGGAGATAAGGGAGTACAGAGGAGGAAATGATTCCTATGTTAATGATTCTGCTCTCTGGACAATTTTCGTTTTGTTCTAGGTTTTGTCACATTTTAGGCTGCCGAATGTTCTAGGACGTTTAATGATCTACGGGCACAGCCTGGACTGAAGTGCTATATACGATGAGAGACACATCAATCTCTGGTACCTTGACAATGGACACCTGAATTGTGCTAAGAGAAGAAGGTGGTCAGTTATGTTGAAGATAAGTGAAAATTGCTCGAGGGGAAAGGGGAGGGGGGCAGATAACACAAATATTTAATATGTATAGAGGCGCGGGGAGCAGTTGTCTTCTACAGTACAAGGGAAGTCACGAGACAGAATATCTACCCAAGGAGAGAAGGGAAATATTCCAGCTACTCCTTGAGAATGGGAATAAAAGGGGGGGTTGCATTTGGTTGGAAACTACTGCTAGGTTTTACATATGTGTTACAGACAACAAAAGGATACGTAATTCAAAAGGTGGTCATTAAGACGCTAGGTGGTGGACATACAGGGGAGACACAGCCGATGACATTGTTAAACAAAAAGCTAATGGGGTACGAAGGGACAAGGGAATTTAAGCAATGCTGCGAATCATCTCATGGAATGTAAAGGGGTTGAGGTCTCCCAATAAGCGTTATATGATCTTGCGCCACTTAAAGAAACTAAAGGCCGATATAGCTCTTCTTCAGGAGTCCCACCTCCAATCACATGAACTAAAATATATGCAGAAGTTGTGGGTGGGAGCAGGATGGATATCAGGTGCTAAGGGTAAAAAGGCAGGGGTGCTGACATTGATTAATAAACATCTGGCACACAATGTACTGTCGATATCACATGACTCTGAAGGGAGAAGATTGCAAGTGGTGCTACAGCTTCAAGATCAGCATTTGAGTATATACAACGTATATGCACCTAACACCTCCAGAACCCAATTCTTTACAGACTTGTGTGTCTCTATTATGGGAGATAGGGAAACAAATATTGTAATTGGAGGGGACTTCAATGAAGTGGTGATGGAAGACATTGACAGGAGAAAGGGGGGGAGGAGGAGTGAACAGACCTTGCCGACGAAAAAAAGTAGCGACCTCGCAGAGTTATTGGAGACGACGGGGTTAATTGACGTGTGGAGAGTGATGCATCCTCAGGAATTAGACTATACACATTTCTCTCACCCGCATAGTTCTTGGTCGCGCATTGATCTATTCTTGGCGTCCGAGCAGCCGTGGAGGAGGACGGAAAATGCCACATTAGAGAATATGGTCATTTCTGACCATAGTCCAATAACCATTGAATTTGCGGAGACTCACCAGAGAGGAACAGATTTTTTGTGGAGGTTCCCCTCCTACCTAGCTAAGGATGGAGAATTTAAGACACAATTGAAGGAATGGTGGAGTGGCTTCACCTCTGATAACATAGAGCATAAAACAGATCATCGCCTCTTCTGGGAAACAGGGAAGGCAGTATTAAGAGGTCTCATATTGGCCCATGCCTCTAAACATAAAAAGTCTATACGGGAGAGATACACTACGGCTAGTGGAAAAGTGTCATCCACCTATAGACGGTTCAAACAATCACAAGACCCAAGAGACAAAAAAGATTGGGTGGAGGCCAAAACAGAGTTTGAGATGTGGGCCAGTAGGAGAGAAGAATTATTGAAAGGACAGCTAGAAACAGATCTTAATAGGTTTGGGGATAAGGCGGGGAGGTGTTTGGCAGGGTTAGCAAAGGGCCGGAGACTACCTAACCCAATCAGGGCTCTGAGGGACAAGGAGGGTCATGTTACAACAAACCCCAAAGAAATAAACTCCATACTTGGAAAATATTATAAAAAATTACATGAGATCTCTGATGCACCAAATGGAGAAGGGAGTGATTGGTTAGATAAAGTTTTCTTACTAAAATCACGGAGCTAGATTTAGAGGACTTAAATAGACCAATAACGGAGGAAGAGGTAGACAGTTCAATCAAACACCTAGGCAATGGGAAGGCCCCGGGTCCAGACGGCTTCACAGGGGAATTTTATAAACTGTTGAGAGAGGAAATGACGCCAACATTGACAGGCCTTTACAACAACATACTCGCAGGAGAACCTATAACAGATGCCATGAACATGGCATATATCAAATTACTTCCAAAAGGGGAGGGAGGGGGTGAAGATCCAGCAAATTTTAGACCCATATCCTTAATTAACCTGGACCTTAAAATATTATCCAAACTGATGGCAGACAGATTAGCGAGGGTACTGTCAGATTTGATTGAAAGCCACCAAACGGGATTTATTAAAGGGAGGTCTGCAGTAACAAATGTGCGCAAAGCACTTCTGGCACTAGATGCGGTTAGATTTGGGAACAGAGAGGGAATGGGAGACCCAGCCATGGTCACATTAGACGCAGAAAAAGCATTTGACAATGTGAAATGGCCATGGCTGGGTCTGGTGTTAGATCGCATTGGGCTACAGGGGAGATCCAGACAATATCTAGGGTCCCTTTACACTAATCCGACAGCTCGAGTCCATACGCCGGGCTTCCTCTCCCCCACATTTCCTCTGCAAAAGGGAACACGGCAGGGGTGCCCGCTATCACCACTCCTGTTTGACTTGGCCATAGAACCCCTGGCTAGATATATAAACAATTGTAACCTCTTTGAAGGCATACCAATAGGGGAGCAGAAACTGAAATCCGCATTATTTGCGGATGATATAATACTATTCATGCAAAATCCTGAACGGGACCTTCCAATACTATTAAAAACAATCAAAAGGTATGGAGGTTTCTCGGGCTTCAAGTTAAACAGGACAAAATGTGAACTGCTAAAAATTAGAGGGGGGGAGACCGGAGGGGGAACTCTAGATAAGCTAGGTATCCCAATAGTACCGAAATACGTCAAATACCTGGGGTTGAAATTGGGAAGGACTTTGGAACAAATTTATACCCTTAACTATGGTCCACTTATCGAAAAAATTGAGAAAGAACTTAAAAAATGGAGGGATTTACCGCTATCGCTGCTGGGTCGAAGTCACTTAGTGAAAATGATTAGTTTTGCTCGACTCCTATATCCTCTGCAGACTCTACCCCTGTTATTGAAGAGGGTGGATGTAACCAGATTAAACAAGGCATTTACAGGCTTTTTATGGAGGGGAAAAAAGGGAAGACTGAGCTTGGGAAATTTGACAAGAGGGAAGGAAAGAGGAGGCACAAACTTCCCTGATGTCAGAGGGTACAATCTGGCATGTCTCCTTAGACATGTAGTCGAATGGTTGAAAAATTCAGAAAGATACTCACACAAAAAACTAGAGATGGCCTACTGTGAGCCTTGGGAGAGGTGCTCACTACTCCATACGTCAATGTCAAACTTGCCGGTACATATAAAACGGTCAGCGGTCTTTAGAGATACTATTTTATCATGGAAGGCGGTTAGAAAGAAAGGAGGTTTATCTTGGAAGGTGTCCAAATATCTCAACCCTTGGGCCTTTCCTGACTTCCCAATGGGAAGAGAAAACGCCCTCTTCGATAAATGGAAACAGAGCGGGATACATAAGATGGGCGACTTGATACATTCATCGGAGGCTAGATGGATGACGAAACATGAAGTGCTAGAGATTTATAATCTGGGAAGAGCACAGGACTTACAGTTCCTTCAATTGAAACATCACATAATGGCCAATTTGAAGGATCTGAACAAGGAGGCTAAAAGAAATGTCTGGGACAGGATACTAATGCTTGACGTATGCCAACTCACAATATCAGAACTATATGGGATACTAAGAGAAACATTACTTCCCAGGGGAATTTCGACACCCTTTCAAAAGTGGCGTAAATTCTTAGAGTGCGAAACGGTGGGGGACTCCATCTTATCAGGATGGAACAAAGTAAGACATAACGTGCTAAATGAGCAGTGGCGCGACACACATTTTCGCATAATCCACGGGATGATATATGGTTTTAATATACCGACATCAGCAAAAAACCCTGATAGGAAAAATAGTTGTCCTAAATGCGATCAAAATAAGACAGACATGATACATGGTATTTGGTCTTGCCCGAAGGTACAGGAATTCTGGACCTTAATTGGAGACCTGTGTTCACAAATGTGTAAGCTCACTTTCGACTTAGTCCCGAAAATATGGATTTTCCAAGATCTAGGGGCACCACAAGGAAAGGGGGGGGGGGGTTGAAAGGGGCACATACTTTGATACTACTAGCGAAACGTTTGCTATTGTCATATTGGATTAGACCTGACATGCCAGGGAAATTGGAGGTGATAACGGGTTTAAATAAGGCGTTAGAGATAGACAGGAGAGAAGCTCTACGTGATAAAGAATGCTATACCACAACGTTCATAGGAAAATGGAGGGGATTTATGGAGTCTCAATTGTCGAGTGAAAAGATTCGACAGTTGATATTGCCATTACAAGGAACCTCATGGTACCTATTGGAAGAGTTAGGGGGAACCTTAGGAAAACTGAAATTGTGAGGGGCTTTTAAAAGAAACAAATCGAAGATATAATCTTGAATTATGGTATTCGATTCCTTATGTCAAGGCGGTGAGCGTAATATGATGAATAACTCGTTATTTGATATAATACCTTTTGAAAAAAAAAAAAAAAAAAATCTGACAGTATATATTTGTTGATGTACTCACGTATGTTGTTGTATTAATGTACTAATACATGTCTATTATATGTAATGTTATATTTTTGAAAATACCAATAAAAAGAGGTTTGAAAAAAAAAAAGAACTGCTGGGCTGGATAAACTCAGAGCTCATGCAAGGGCTCCCATCAATGTTATGCCCTGCCACACACAGGTGGAACAAGTATACGTTTCGTATTGTATTACAGCAAATAATAGAGAGGTGGTTCAGTGACCTGTTTAGGCCTATTGGGCAAGATAAACTCAAAGCTCATGGAAGCGCTCCCATCCAATGATATGCCCCGCCACACACAGGTGGGACCACTATCAGTTTTGTGGAGTATTACAAAAAAAAATAGTCAGGTAGGTCAGTGACCTGCTTAGGCCTACTGGGCAGGATAAACTCAAAGCTCATGCAAGCGCTCCCATCAATGTTATGGCCCGCCACACATAGCATAGGTAGGAGAGGGATATGTTTCGTGTAGTATTACAGGAAATAGTAGAGAGGTAGGTCAGTGACCTGTTTAGGCCTACTGGGCTGAATAAATTCAAAGCTCATGGAAGCGCTCCGATCAATGTTATGCTCCACCACACACAGGTGGGACAACTTTCAGTTTTGTGGATTATTACTGCAAAAACTAATCAGGTAGGTCAGTGATCTGTATAGGCCTAGTGGACAGGGGAGATTGACCAAACAATGCTTTTAAGGGCACAAAAACCGTTCATGTGTGTACATCACATTTGCCAAAACCTGGTTTGATGCCCAAAATCAGTTTACGCAAACATTAAGGAAGATGTAGTAATCACTGCTTTTAAGCACCCAAAAATGGTGGAAGTAAATACAGCAAATTAGTTAATCACTGGTTCGATGGACAAAAAGATTGAATCTTCAGTAACAGGGACAGGAGTGTCAGGGATAGGTATTGAGTCCAGAGGGCCCTACTCAAGTCATGCAGCAAACAGCAAGAAGACCCCAACAACACTCTCCATTTTTCCAAAAAATTAGGCACACGCACCGCATCAATTGCCCCAGAGCTGAAATATTGAAATGGGGAGTTTAATGCAGCACATTGAAAAGTACACAAGCGTTTAGTCTCCCCAGGCTGACACAGGGATGGAAAAGTCCTTGCGGATCCATGACTTGTTCATCTTGATAAACGTTTGTCTACACCGTCACCGGACAGCCACGTGCGCTTGTCCGTCAGCACACTACTAGCAACACTGAAGACACGTTCAGAGGGAACGCTGCTGTGGGGCACGACAAAATCTCCAAGGCATGAGTGTTGAGCTCAGGCCATTTTTCCAGTTTTCAAGCCCAAAATGCACAAGGGTCCAGTTCCACAGTCATGGATTCGATATTCAGCGGTAGATACTCCTGAACCATCCTCTCTAGGCGTTCACAATGCGTCAGACTTGTTCTCTTTTCTGGCATTGCCAAGGATGGTCTAAAAAATGGTGAAATGATTCTACAATATTGTTGTTACCAGACAGACTGTAAAGGTCACGTCACACGCTTCAATATTTTGAACGATATCGCTTAAGCGATCCGGAGTTGTGATCGCTTAAGCGATATCGTTTGTGCGTCATTGCATGTAACCGAGCGATCTTTCAACAAAAAATCGCTTGATTGTTTGGTTGAAGATTTGTGAGCAGGACCTCAAATCCGCCGTTCATTGTTCAATTAACCTGCGTTCAACCTGCTGCATCGTGCTGTGTGAAACCTCTCAAACGATCTCTTTCTCGACTTCGCCTATTCCTGACGCTAGATGGTGTCCATCGCTGAGTAGTGCGCAAGATCGCTGGCACGTTGCCAAATCTAAGATTGTTAATGTGACACCGCACAAATGATATCAATAAATTCTTCTAGCGATCTCGATCACGTGACTTTTCAGGCAATATCGTTCACAATATTGAAGTGTTTGATGTGGCCTTTACTGTTAACGTTTGAGTGATGATGACTCGATGTTTCCCTGAGGAATTGTGAAAGCTCCATACGAAATGCATTAGATACGGAATAAAGGCTTCTGTCATCGTTTATTCCTTGGTTGCATCCTTTCATCAGGCAGTGCGACTCGGATCCATCCATTCTTACTCCACTTAGTTTCCTGTTAACGTTTGAGTGATAACGACTAGACGTTCCCCAGGTTGGAAAGTTAGAACTGCGATATTCACTATGTGCACCACTGGTGTTTTGGGGAAAAGCAGTACTAAGATTGTGTAAAACCTTCTGTTGATACTCCTGCATGCATGTCTGGCACCCAGGATTCGGTTGCCACAGACACACCTGGGACCGAGAAGGATCTCCACATCAGGTAAGCCCACACTCAACACCTTCTCCAGACCTGAAGAGAGAGCTCTACAAGCTGAGTTCAGGTGAGGTGCCCTATAAATTCAGGCTTGGTTAGTTAGTGCAGTTCCAGGGAGGACTGTGAAGACGTCCTGGTGACGGAGCTGTGCTGTGCTAAGTCCGTACCAGTGAGATGAGCTAGCCTGTTGAGGGCTGGAGTAGTAGCAGCAGGGGGAGTGGAGCCATACCGGTTCGCCCCGGAGGAACATCGCCTGAAATCGGACACCGGAGTCCGACCTAGTAAAGATAAGAGGTGTATCTTTCTTCGCAACAGTGCTGCACCAGTACAGAATTGTTGTGTTGCTATTGTGCAAATTGTACAAAGAGAAGTGTACAAACTGAGTTTACACACCTAATAGGATATGTGGCACCCCAAGGTCAATGTGCCACAGTGTCATCACTGCCCCTGGGTAGTGGTGTCGCCAGAGAGCAACAAAGGGTATTCTCATCAGGCAACACACACACAACACCAACACCTCCAGGCCAGAAGGGGGAGACCAAGCCCGGGTTCAAGGTGAGCTTCCCTATATATTCTGGTCTGGGAAGAAGGAAGTTAGTTCAGTTCCTGGCAGGACTGTGAAGCAGACCTGGGTGTAAAGGAGCTGTGCTAAGCTCATCCCAAGGTCCACCGACTAACACCAGGCCTAAGGATAGGGTCTGAGGAAAGGAGAGAAAGGAACACAGTGGGAAGACTGAGCAGCTTCATGCTCTCCCCAGAGGAAAAGCGCATAGGACGGACACCGGAGTCCAAACTGCAACTGCAGGAGCCAAATTACAAGTGCAGCAAGGGAGCCAAAAGACCCAGCCGGGTGAGAATAACCCCAAGTTTCTCTCCAGACTCCGTGGACAGCATTTAACATCTGCTCTAGTAAAAGGGACTGAGAAAACTACAACAGTGAGTCTGCCTGTTAATTGCACCTGTTGCCCTGTAATCCACAGCAGAATCCCACCTGAGGAGCTGGAGACTGCTTCCTCCACACACTGGCTGGAGGAGCTGCAGCAGCAAAGTAAGTGAACTGCACCGAACACAATCCCTCGCCAGGCCAATCCATTACCACTACACCTGTCCTGGGGACCCTCAGTCCTACCCGAGGAGGGCTTACCATCCAAGCTGCCCCAGCAGCGGTGGTTCTACAAACACATACCTCGGGTGGCGTCATGACAAAAGCTCTTGTAAATTTCCCTTTTTGGACTGATCCCAGGCCACGGGACCGGGTCACGACTACGGTGATCCCAGAGAGACAGCCCGGTTCCCGAGTACCCCATAGCCTGGGGGTGCATCAGTTTTCTTGCGTCAGGACAGGATACCATGCCCGTTAAACCCGGGTACTGGGTGCGTCAGGAACAGGATACCATGCCCGTTAAACCTGGGTCCTGTGTGCCGTGAATTGTGTGAAATACGTGTTTTGGGACTGTTGCCATAGATGTTGCGCTGCACGCGGGAAGAAAAGGGGCATGTAATCATGGGCGACACCTTCCAAAGAGCGCAAAGTGAGGCCCGGCCGGCGCTCTTACAACATCCAGCGGGGACGCAAAACCCTGCAGCACCAACTGAACTATTATTGTACACCCCGATGGAAGTAGAAGACTGGAAGGGTCACGATTAACTAAGGGGGCGGAAAGATGTCACAGCCAGTAGGTCACGCACTACGAGTAGATGGAGCACCCGGCAGTGCTGCAGCGCAAGGGATGTCACCGATCATGCCGTTCCTGATGCCGTACACCCCGGGAGCAACGTGGCTGCCACAATACGCAGGTGAACCCAATACCCTCACTGACTTTAAAGAAAAGCTGGACAGTTATTACAGTATATATCCCCTGACAGAGGGCCAGCGTGTCAGCATTAGAGATGAGTGAGTACTAAAATGCTCGGGTGCTCGAAGCTCGGGCCGAGCATCCCAAGATACTCGTGTACTCGGCCTGAGCACCGAGCCCAATGTTATCCTATGGGAGACCAAAGTATTTTTCTGACATGACCCCCAGCAGCATGGAAAAACCCTTAAAATGTCCCAAAAGTATCAGAACAGTGCTGAAATGATATGGGAACAGCATGGGGAAGACTCCTGGAAGCATTTCAGACCCCAAGGTCACTGATGTCAACAATGTTGTCAGACTATTACGCCACTTTTACAGACTGTCAAGAAAACGTTACAAAATGAAACCAAAACGGATTTTAATGGAAAAAATATTAAGGGCTAATATCCACTTGAGAGACAGAGTTGGTGTATGTTAGTTTTTTGGATTATATGAAAGATTTATTTTTTTTTTATATTGTCTGGCACTCCCATGCCCCTGGGAAGAGAAGTAAAGGAAGGCCTCTTTAAATAATGTGCCCATTATAAGGAAGTGTGTCTTTTATAGTATTGGTCTTGGCAAGGAAGCCAAAAATTGGGAGGCACCAATATGCCACTGGATAGAGGCGTGCATGTGGGCCTTTTAAAAAAAAATGTGCCCATTGTAAGCAAGTGTGTCTTTTGTAGTATTGCCCTAGGCAGGGAAGCCAAAGGTTTGGAGGCACCAAGATGCCCCTGCATAGAGGTGTGCATTTGGGCCTTTTCAAAAAATGTGCCCATTGTAAGCAAGTGTGTCTGCTGTAGTATTTCCCTAGGCAGGGAAGCCAAAGGTTTGTAGGTGCCAAAATGAGAGCCTTTTTCAATAATGTGCCCATTTGAAGCAGTTGGGTCTTTTGTAGGATTGCCCTAGGCAGGGAAGCCAAAAATTGTGTAGCACTTCAATGCTCTGGATAGAGACGTGCATGAGAGCCTTTTAAAATAATGTGCCAATTTAAAGCAGGTGGGTCTTTTGTAGGATTGCCATAGGCAGGGAAGCCAAAAATTGTCTAGCACTTCAATGCCCCTGGATAGAGACGTGCATGAGAGCCTAATGTGCCCATTTAAAGCAGGTGGGCTTTTGTAGGATTGCCATAGGCAGGGAAGCCAAACATTGTGTAGCACTTCAATGCCCCTGGATAGAGACGTGCATGAGAGCCTTTTTCAATAATGTGCCCATTTAAAGTAGGTGGGTCTTTTGTAGGATTGCCATAGGCAGGGAAGCCAAAAATTGTCTAGCACTTCAATGCCCCTGGATAGAGACGTGCACGAGAGCCTTTTTCAATAATGTGCCCATTTTAAGCAGGTGGGTCTTTTGTAGGATTGCCCTAGGCAGGAAAGCCAAAAATTGGGAGGCATTGCGATGACCCTGGGAAGAAACATGGAGGAGAGCCTCTAAAAATTGTTCCCATTACAAAGGAGGTCTCCTGTACTTGTAATACCCATTCTGGAAGCATGGACTAAAACATTTAGCCATGGGGGGTATACATGAAACTATTGCCTAACTTTAGAACGGTTAGGTGCATCATCATCATAAATATGATGTAAAAAAAATTATGGTTTTGTGGCATCATGAACCACGGTCACACTGATTATATGATGGTGGCGGATGAGGAGAAGGAGGAGCAGTACAGCAAGTAGCCAAACACATCAAGTCTGTACCGATGTGTGGGTGTGCGGAGGTGCATGGGAATCTACTGGCACAAAATTTAAATTCCACTATCATTTGGTGGTGGTGTGGAGAAGTCAGGCCCAATCCAACCCTTGTTCATCTTGATCAAAGGCAGCCTGTCAACATTTTCAGTTGACAAGCGGGTGAGTTTATCTGTAATGATTCCACCTGCGGCACTAAAAACATGCTCTGACAAAACGCTAGCGGCAGGGGAGGCCAGGACTTCCAAGGCGTAGAGAGCCAATTCCTGCCACGTGTCCAGCTTGGATTCCCAATAATTATAAGGCACAGAGGAGTCTAGGAGCTCTTTAGTACGATCGGCAAGGTACTCCCTCAGCATCTTTGCAAATTTTGCATTCCTTGTGACACTACCCCACACCTCAGGGCCTGTGGTACGGGAGGTGCTGAAAACGTGTCCCATATCTTTGAGAGTGTTCCCCTACCTCTGCTGGATTGGACTTGTGCCTCTCTCTGCCGGACGCCTTGGTTGTCCACTGAATCGTGACCTCTGCCGCTAGCGTTTTCAGAAGGGAATTTTTTTAATAATTCCGCCACTATGGCCTTCTGGTACTGCAGCATTTTTGTAGACCTCTCCGCTTCGGGAATAAGAGAAATAAAGTTCTCTTTATAGCATGGGTCTAAAAGTGTCACCAACCAGTAATGAGTGTCCGCCAAGATCTTGATAACACGAGGGTCATGACACAGGCAGCGTAACATATAGTCAGCCATGTGCGCCAGACTGTTAACAGTCAAGACTTCTGGGTCCTCACCAACAGCATGACTGGCCATGCTTATCTCCTCCTCCTCTCCCCTGTCCGACGGTCTGACGGTTGTGCATGTATTACCGTCAATTCCGAATGAAAGTAGCTCCATTTCTTCATCCTCCTCCTCGTCATAGTCCTCCAATGCACGTTGGGATGAGATGAGGCTGGGCTGTGTGTAATCACCCAGTACGGCTTCTTGCTGCAACTCATATTGCTCCGCCTGCAATTCATCGTCTTTGATTTTGAGCAGAGTGTTTTAGAAGGCAGAGAAGCGAGATGGTGATGCTAATGATGGCGTTATCGCCGCTCCCCATCTTAGTGGAGTCCTCAAAGATTTGGAGGACGGTACATATGTTGGACATCCATGTCCACTCCTGAGATCTTATGTGTGGAGTTTGAACCGTATACCGACGGCCTAGCTGATGCTGGTACTCAACAACTACCCTCTTCTGCTCACAAATCCTGACCAACATGTGCAGTGTGGAATTCCAACACGTGGGGACATCACACACCAGTCTGTGAGCTGGAAGATGCAAGATTGGCAGAAGCAGTAGGTGACTTTCTGAAATGGGCATACAGGCGGCATACTTTGACGAGCAGATCAGACAGCTCCGGGTAGGATTTAATAAACCGCTGAACCACGAGGTTAAGCACATGGGCCACGCATGGAACATGTGTCAGCTCGCCTTGCCTCAGAGCCGCCACAAGGTTCCGGCCATTGTCACACACGACCATGCCTGGCTGTAAGTTCAGCGGTGTGAGCCAGTGATCTGCATGCTGTTCTAGAGCTGTCCACAACTTTTCAGCGTTGTGGGGTTTGTCACCTCTGCATATTAGCTTCAGCACAGCCTGTTGCCGCTTAGCCGAGGCAGTGCTGCAGTGCTACCAGCTTGGGACTGGTGTGGAGGGTGAAGTGGAGGAAGAGGAGGAGGAGGAGGAGCATGACGTGCCAGAGCTGTACACTGTGGGTAAAACCCTGACTGAGTTAGGGCCAGCAATACTTGGTGTCAGAAGGACGTGTTCCATCCCAAGGTCAGACTGGGTCCCGGCTTCCAGAATATTAACCCAGTGTGCCATCAGTGAGATGTACCGGCCCTGCCCGCAAGCACTTGTCCACGTGTCCGTGGTTAGGTGGATTTTGCTGGAAACTGCATTGTTAAGGGCACGTATGATGTTTTGTGACACGTGCTTATGTAATGTGGGGACGGCACACCGGGAAAAATAGTGTTGGCTGGGGACCGAGTAACGTGGGACAGCCGCCGCCATCAGGTGGTGGAATGCTTCTGTCTCCACCAGCCTAAAAGGCAACATGTCCAGCGCAAGCAGTCACGAAATATGTGCATTTGGAACTGTGGCATGTGGGGCGTTGGTAGCGTATATGCACCTCCGTTCCAAAGATTGGGGTATGGATAACTGAACGCTGCGCTGGGACAAGGATGTGGCTGATGATGGTGCTACTTCTGCTTGTGCAAGTACAGGTGAAGGACAGGAGGCATCTTCGCCTGCAGTATGGACAGGGGATTGGCTTGCACGCACAACAGTGGAAGACGCAGCTGTGTCACCCGCAGACAATGCTCCTGTACTCTGCTGTACATCCCACAAAGTTGGGTGCTTTGCTGCCATGTGCCTGATCATGCTGGTGGTGGTCAGGCTGCTAGTTTTGCTACACCTGCTGATGTTGGCAGGTGTTGCAAATGGCCTTTTTTGAATTATCTGCAGACACCTTAAAAAACAGTCAGACTCGGGAAGACCTAGAAGTTGCACTGGCAACATCACCCGTGTTGTTGTTCCGGGAAACTGTTGCTTGCCTTCTGCCTGTGGACACCACCCTGCTTCTTCCGGCCTGTTGTGAGGCATATCCTAATTTACGCTGCAACCTATAGTAGCAGCACTGAGATGCTAAATTAGTGCGGTTTTCACAACGACCCTAAGTTTTGAAATTAAGGCCCTGCAGGTGGACTAGTCAGACACAAATGCTGACTTCAATAGCGAGCCTTTTGGCGTATTCTAATTTTTGCTGTAACTGACAGTGGGAGCACTTAGATGATAAATTAGTGCAGACAAGACTTGGTTTTTAGCACGAGGCTTTTGGTGTACCCTAATTTACGCTGCAACCTACAGTAGCATCACTTAGATGCTAAATTAGTGTAGACAAGAGTTGGTTTTTAGCACGAGGCTTTTGGTGTACCCTAATTTACGCTGCAACCTACAGTAGCAGCACTTAGATGCTAAATTAGTGCAGACAAGAGTTGGTTTTTAGCACGGCCCTAAGTTTTGAAATTAAGGCCCTGCAGGTGGACTAATCAGACAAACGCTTACTACAATAGCGAGTCATTTGACGTATCCTAATTTATGCTGCAACTGACAGTAGCAGCACTTGGATGCTAAATTAGTGCAGACAAGAGTTGGTTTTTAGCACGAGGCTTTTGGTGTACCCTAATTTATGCTGCAACCTACAGTAGCAGCACTAAGATGCTAAATTAGTGCAAACAAGAGTTGGTTTTTAGCACGAGGCTTTTGGTGTACCCTAATTTACGCTGCAACCTACAGTAGCAGCACTTAGATGCTAAATTAGTGCAGACAAGAGTTGGTTTTTAGCACGGCCCTAAGTTTTGAAATTAAGGCCCTGCAGGTGGACTAGTCAGACACAAATGCTGACTTCAATAGCGAGCCTTTTGGCGTATTCTAATTTTTGCTGTAACTGACAGTGGGAGCACTTAGATGATAAATTAGTGCAGACAAGACTTGGTTTTTAGCACGAGGCTTTTGGTGTACCCTAATTTACGCTGCAACCTACAGTAGCATCACTTAGATGCTAAATTAGTGTAGACAAGAGTTGGTTTTTAGCACGAGGCTTTTGGTGTACCCTAATTTACGCTGCAACCTACAGTAGCAGCACTTAGATGCTAAATTAGTGCAGACAAGAGTTGGTTTTTAGCACGGCCCTAAGTTTTGAAATTAAGGCCCTGCAGGTGGACTAATCAGACAAACGCTTACTACAATAGCGAGTCATTTGACGTATCCTAATTTATGCTGCAACTGACAGTAGCAGCACTTGGATGCTAAATTAGTGCAGACAAGAGTTGGTTTTTAGCACGAGGCTTTTGGTGTACCCTAATTTATGCTGCAACCTACAGTAGCAGCACTAAGATGCTAAATTAGTGCAAACAAGAGTTGGTTTTTAGCACGAGGCTTTTGGTGTACCCTAATTTACGCTGCAACCTACAGTAGCAGCACTTAGATGCTAAATTAGTGCAGACAAGAGTTGGTTTTTAGCACGGCCCTAAGTTTTGAAATTAAGGCCCTGCAGGTGGACTAGTCAGACACAAACGCTTACTACAATAGCGAGTCTTTTGACGTATCCTAATTTTAGCTGCAACCGACAGTAGCAGCAATTAGATGCTAAATTAGTGCAGACAAGAGTTGGTTTTTAGCACGAGGCTTTTTGTGTACCCTAATTTACGCTGCAACCTACAGTAGCAGCACTAAGATGCTAAATTAGTGCAGACAGGAGTTGGTTTTTAGCACGACCCTAAGTTTTGAAATTGAGGCCCTGCAGGTGGACTAGTCAGACACAAACGCTGACTACAATAGCGAGTCTTTTGGCGTATCCTAATTTACGCTGCAACCTACAGTAGCAGCACTTAGATGCTAAATTAGTGCAGACAAGAGTTGGTTTTTACAACGACCCTAAGTTTTGAAATTAAGGCCCTGCAGGTGGACTAGTCAGACACAAATGCTGACTACAGTAGCGAGTCTTTTGGCGTATCCTAATTTACGCTGCAACCGACAGTAGCTGCACTTAGATGATGAATTAGTGCAGACAAGACTTGGTTTTTAGCACGAGGCTTATGGTGTACCCTAATTTATGCTGCAACCTACAGTAGCAGCACTTAGATGCTAAATTAGTGCAGACAAGAGTTGGTTTTTAGCAGGAGGCTTTTGGTGTACCCTAATTTTTGCTGCAACCTACAGTAGCAGCACTTAGATGCTAAATTAGTGCAGACAAGAGTTGGTTTTTACAACGACCCTAAGTTTTGAATTTAAGGCCCTGCAGGTGGACTAGTCAGACACAAATGCTGACTACAATAGTGAGTCATTTGGCGTATCCTAATTTACGCTGCAACAGACAGTAGCAGCACTTAGATGCTAAATTAGTGCAGACAAGAGTTGGTTTTTAGCACAAGGCTTTTGGTGTACCCTAATTTACGCTGCAACTACAGTAGCAGCACTTAGGTGCTAAATTAGTGCAGACAAGAGTTGGTTTTTAGCACGACCTTAAGTTTTGAAATTAAGGCCCTGCAGGTGGACTAGTCAGACACAAACGCTGACTACAATCGCGAGTCTTTTGGCGTATCCTAATTTACGCTCCAACTTACATTAGCAGCACTTAGATGATAAATTAGAGCAGACAAGAGTTGGTTTTTAGCATGACCCTAAGTTTTGAAATTAAGGCCCTGCAGGTGGACTATTCAGACACAAACGCTTACTACAATAGCGAGTCTTTTGGCGTATCCTAATTTACGCTGCAACCTACAGTAGCAGCACTTAGATGCTAAATTAGTGCAGACAAGAGTTGGTTTTTACAACAACCCTAAGTTTTGAAATTAAGGCCCTGCAGGTGGACTAGACAGACACAAATGCTGACTATAATAGCGAGTCTTTTGGCATATCCTAATTTACGCTGCAACCGACAGTAGCAGCACTTAGATAATAAATTAGTGCAGACAAGACTTGGTTTTTAGCATGAGGCTTTTGGTGTACCCTAATTTACGCTGCAACCTACAGTAGCAGCACTTAGATGCTAAATTAGTGCAGACAAGAGTTGGTTTTCACAACGACCCTAAGTTTTGAAATTAAGGCCCTGCAGGTGGACTAGTCAGACACAAATGCTGACTACAATAGAGAGTCTTTTGGTGTATCCTAATTTGCGCTGCAACCGACAGTAGCAGCACTTAGATGCTAAATTAGTGTAAACAAGAGTTGGTTTTTAGCACGAGTCTTTTGGTGTACCCTAATTTACGCTGCAAATACAGTAGCAGCACTTAGATGCTAAATTAGTGCAGACAAGAGTTGGTTTTTAGCACGACCCTAAGTTTTGAAATTAAGGCCCTGCAGGTGGACTAGTCAGACACAAACGCTGACTACAATAGCAAGTCTTTTGGTGTATCCTAATTTACGTTCCAACCTACAGTAGCAGCACTTAGATGGTAAATTAGAGCAGACAAGTGTTGGTTTTTAGCATGACCATAAGTTTTGAAATTAAGGCCCTGCAGGTGGACTAGTCTGATTTGAGGGCAAGTTGAGGCGACCGTTCCTAAGGTCTTCACCAAAGGAGGTGTGTGCCAACACACCACCATCAGACACACGCCTGTTCTTCCCAACATCAACGTAAAGGAACTAATAGTTGGCATTGACGAGGGCCATTAGGACCACACTGACATACTCTTTATAGTTATAAAAAAGGACTCAGTAGTGGCCACGAGACAGCAGCAGAATACTGGAAGTCAGTTATCGAGCGCCCTGTTGCCAGGAAGCGCACAGTCACTGCCAACCGCTCCTCTGGTGGCACAGCTACACGCATCACAGTGTCCTGATGGGCAATAAATGGCCGAACAGATTCCAAAAGGAACTTGAAGGAGTCCTCATACATGCGGAGATAGTTTCTAAAGTCATGTGGATTCCTGTCCTCCAGCTGACGGACCAGATGCAAGTTGGACCTTTGCAGGAGCCATTGCCGAGACCACATGCGCCGTGGTCTAAGCCTCTCAGATCTCTGATCAAGCCACAAGTCCTCCTCCAACAAGGCCACAGCCACTACTGCACTCTCTTCAGGAGTCATGAGGTCTAAGCTGTGGCTCAAAACCTCTGAAACAAAGAATAAAAAATGAGTGTATGAGCCAATGACGACTTTGCAACACAATATAACCACAACTAACTATGTCCATCATAACATGTTTCCCCTAAAGTAAGCACTTATATGGCTAAGATGTTATGCGAAACCCACAGAAAATAATTGCACCATTGATTTTAGAATGCACTACAGTGTGGCTTTTTCCACCACAACTATATTACATATGGTTAACCATGCTACTCCTCATGTGCACACAACAAATCATGGATATACACAATGGGTGTAAGGCCCCCCATATGGTACCCAGAGATGGCTATGTTAAACCTCAAGGACAACAATGGAAGGCTAGGTGATGACTATCTGGGAATTGGTCACCCAACATGACACATTACAATAGGGGTATGATATGAGATGCATGGTGATGTACATATACATGTCATACACTTGGTCATAGGGAGCACAAAACATACACACAATTTTAACAGTGGTTGAATGGACCAGGATGTCCTGGTGTTGTTCAGAACACAGTAGAGGCGGTAAAAATACATTAGAAAATGCTGAAGGCACTCCACCATAGTAGAAAAGACGTGTGAACATTAATACTCACTCTATGCCTCTGGCCACCAAACATGACATAGCTCTGGCGTTGCCGCTTTTTGTGTGGAAACCAGCCAATCACATCACACAGGCATCATCTAATTGGTGTTCCTGCGTCTGCGTAACCACACCCGACTACTGTGATTTCCGGAAGCAAAACTGTGCTCATTGGTCGGACTCCCTTAAGATGGTGTGCAAGCTGCATCTTGTTGCTCATTTTCCAAAGCAGCAAGGTGGTAGCGTGTCTCTTGCTCACACTGCAGGACTGACAGTAGGTATTGAGTAGAGTTCATCATTTTCATCTGTCTAGTCTTGTAATATTGTGTTGTTAGTTCACATAAAAAAGCATATGCTAATGTGGCTTGGCCACTGTTGTAGAAGTTGGCTTTAATAATCGTGATACTGTACTTTTGAATACCCCTGGTCAGCCCCTGAATCGTGTGTTCTACATAATTGGCACCTGCACAGTAAACTGGACATATGGTATACTGGTAACAGACTGATAGTGGCTTATTTTTGCCATTTTTCAAGCTGTAAAGTCGCAAATACAATACTGGTTTAGGAGATCAAGGCCAAATTTGTTGTCCTAGGTGATGCACTGGCCATTGCATGTGAGGCCAAATAACATTGCCACGGTTGTCAAACATTCCTTCAATTACCATTATTCCATATGTAAGGTTTGGTGTGTAGGGGTGACATATGTGTGGTCACTTTACTCTTTCCTGATTGCAAGTTCACATATAGGTGGGCAACTCAATGTTGTGTGGCCCGGGCCAAAATATGAACTTGTTTGGTGTAAAGGTAGCACATCATACATACATGTATGTGTATTCCTCAACTACTTTTATTGTTGTCTTCCAGATGGTGGATAATAATCAGGAGTGTATCTGGGCCCTCCTAGCTATGTACAGGGAGCACGAATGCCTCTGGAGAACCAAGTCACCTGATCATAAGAACAAGCAGGTCAAGGGAGTGGCGTATGCCAATCTCGTCACACTCTGTCAGCAGCACAATGCCTCTGACAAGTGTGACGAGAAGTTTATGAAGACCAAACTGCATTCCCTGCAGACAGTGTTCAAGAGGGAACATAATAAGGTGCTCCGGTCCAGGCTATCAGGCAGGGGAACAGAGGAGGTCTATAAGCCCACACTGTGATACTACGACCTCCTCATGTTCACCCAGGACAAGGAGCCCCCTCATCCCGTGACGTCCAGCAGGGACTGTCCACAAACGGCATCCGCCACTCCTGAACCGAGTGCTTCGCCAGAGGATGTAAGTACCGTAGTAATGTAGCTAGGATCAACCATTGTTGCTTGTATAGAAGATTTTTCCTGGAGCCAGACTCATTTTATAAAAAACATCACACAATCCCACATGGGGGAGCAGAAACACTAGACGCATTTCGGGGGAACCCCCTTAATCATTGGTGAATATCGTTCACCAATGGCAGCCATCTTTATGCTGAGGAAGAGAACGCAGCAGGAACACAGGGCTGAACGTACAACAACGTGATTATGTCACGCCGTAAGCTGGTTATGCCGAGGACACTTGAGCGTCCGCAAAGGAGGCGCTCGCACATACAGTGCTTAGCCTTTTCGGACACGCCGCTGCGTCCCCAAAATGTGAGACAGGAATGCGTCGCCCATGATTGACTGGCTGTGTCCTTAATCAGCTATGACCTCCATGAATCTCCTTGTTTAAATGTCTTTATTAGTATTTTGAAAAATAAACAAGTCAATGAGTCTACTGATCAACGCACAGAACTTCAAATATGGCGGGTGTGTTATGAACCAACGCGCCAGCCAATCGGAACACAGTACTGTTCATCAATCGGCGCAGACGGGGCACGGACAACACAATGCCAAGGCACGCCTACGGGATTGGTTTCACGATCCCAAAAATCGTAAACGGCATCGTTATCGCGGTGTCACACACAACGATGTAGCAGGTTGGCTGATCGTGGATCGTCTGATCCTATGTGAAAAATGAATGATACATCGATTCACTGATCCACCCAACAAGGATCTACAGTGAAGACATCAGAATGTCCTTCTGACTGGAGAAGTGTGGCTGGTTGGTAATTAAGAGAAGCAAGGTAGTAAATACTGAGAAGACTTAGGCTAGGGTCACACTAGCGTTTACCACTGCGTTCAGGGGGGTTGCATTTAAAATATAGAATTTGGCAGCATTAGCGTAGTGTTACTAGAAAGGTAAGACTGTGTTAGCGCTGTCAATTCATTCCTATGGGTGACAGAATCCCGAATGCAGTTCAAGAGCCGGCATCTAAGTGCTAGAGTTTGAATTCTCGCGTTATTTCCAAGTGCATCACATGACAAGCGTGACGCGGAAGACACAATCTATCTTCTTTGGATAAAAATGGCCACAGCAGCCTTTATTTTGAGAACATAAAGAAAAAACATAAATACACCAATTGGTGAGGTCCTCAAAGCTACAAAATCTGGTGTTTTCTATGACATTGCTCCTCTTCTCTTTCTACCAAAAATTACTCCTAGCCATGATCACCTGCTCAGGAGCACCGTGAACCCTAGGGGAGAGGTTTATGCCAAATACCGTTAAGGTGAACCCGACGTTCCATCGCAAGGTAACACAGAAAAATGTTTCCCCAAGACGAAACCCAACATTTCATCTTCGTCGAAAATTTTCACCAGACCACCATTAATTTAAAAGAGGGAGTCCACCTATTTAATGACCCCCGAATTTTAACCAACTTCGAGGACCCACCAATGCCAAACCGAGAGCACCTTGATCCCCCTCAAGTGCTCGAGACCCCACTATCCAACAATGCTGTGGCCCTTTCTAATCCTTCTTGTAGCCCTAAAGTCCACAGATCTATTCCCACCGCGTTCAAGTGCACTCCATCTGCTAATCAAAAATCCTCTTCAAGAAGATCTAGATCAGTGTGGCGCACTACCACTCCCCCGTTCTGTACCAAGAATTTTGATACCGCCTTATTGACCATAATGCGTGCCTTGTTAATCTTTGGAACCAACCGTGCCCCCCGCCAAATATTCCTGGGTACAATGTCAGACCACACTATTTTCAAACCCGGGAAAGCCAACCAAAACCATATAAGATCTATTTTAATGTCCCTAGCCAGCATCCTCTCAGAGCGATCAACCAGATCATTGCCCCCCTCATACAAGACTAAATATCTGGGGCCCTGTTGAGGCGAACAGCTTGGTGGGCCTTGTGCAATACCCGACTCCAGGCCATACCCCTAAAACCAAGCCACCTGATTAGCTCTATCTCCCTTGCGAAACCAGCTGTCTCCCATCAGTCCATCTGTCTGCCCCCAGGGCTCCCAAGTGGACGTAAGAATGGCCTAGAATCCAGACTAGAAGCGAATCTTGTCCTGTAATGAAACAAACATAAAATTAGTGAATTTTAATAACCAGAATGATAAGCTTCCCTGCAGGTCCCTGAGGTCGAACATAGGACCGATACCGCCGGGATTCCCACCTGCCAATCCTCTGTACAATCTCTGAGCTCAAACACCCCACCACTGCCTCTGTTGCAGCTCCAATACAAAATGACTGTATGATTCTAAACTAGCACTCTCAAGGCACTTACGAAACACCGTTGTAAACTGATACTTCAACAAGAACTACCCGTCTTCGTGACATAATAACGGCCCCTTCTGACGGGGCCTAGAAGTCATAAATATACCAAAACATCGCCACGGACACATAACAGAATCCTTTACTCTTCCTAACATTACCCTCCTTCCTTTCCCCATTTGGTCTGTCTTTTACTTTCTGATCCAAAATTCAACCCCTTTCTGAGTGACCATGATGTCCCTAGCTATAATGCCCCCAACCTTGGTTCTACTTGGCGCTACTATTTCCCCTATCCTCAATGCCCCGAAAAATGCCAGTGATAATGCTAGTCTAAACAACCCTATCTCAAAATGCGACCTGCAAACAGCCTCTAATTGTAAGCCTAGCTTCTCCAATAACCCGAATGATCCTAGCCGCCTGTTATCCCCCTTACTTTTTCCCCTCTGAAAACCCTTGAGCGGCTGCTTGACTAAGAAATTCTTTGTCAGATCATTTCTATTCCCCTTCTCTGGCTGCCATTAATTCTGAACCCACCATAATACTTTCATTGACACCCGAGACCCCCTCTGATTCATGTAAGGACTAGTCCAGGCAGATAAGTGTGCTGGACTAGACCCTTCTAAATGATCTAACCTCTAGGTGAATCTATATTCCATGAGTTAGGAACTAACTCATGGAATAGGCTCCTTGACTACCACTACTCCCCTTTGATGCAAAGGTAAAAATAGATGAACAAAACATAGAGTCATACTCACCAGGTTGCTTGGGAGCTGTTATCCCATTGGCCGCTGTAGGTCTGGACTCCTGCACGTCGTTCTCCCCTTTGGAATCTGCTTGGGTCAGCTATTGAGGGGGTTCCATAAAACCTGGTCCCTGGGTCCATGTAGGCCATCCCTCTGATGAAGGCTGTAATTGATGGGCATCGTCTGCGCCTCTGCTGTCCCGGGATCCGTGGCTCCTACCAGACCGCAGGGCTGGCACATCACCCTGGCGGCCTGGAGTGACATCAGTGGCTACCCTAGGGTGGGTGATCAGTGTCTCATCTCCAAAATAGGGGCCCTCCTCCCGTCCTGCCATGGGCCTCAGGCACACACAACAATTCCTCTGTGACCAAGGCTGCACCTTCTATTGTGCCCTGGGCCAGGAGGGTCCCTGGAGGGGTTTCTAAAGTGCCGCTGTGCCATGCAGGCATATCTAGAGACAGTCTCTCAGGGGGCCGGGTCCTGCGTGTAGGCCTTCTGGGCCTTTGATTCCCCCCAGGCATATCTAAAGACAGTCCTTCAGTTTGGGAGTTTTCATCAAGCATATCACGGGATGGCCTGTTCTCCTTGGTCCTTTGTGAAGGACTCTGGAAGTAAGTTGGTGTTGCCCGGGAAACATGCTGCTTCACAGCAGGGGGATCACTATACTGGCATCTGGCTGCTCGCCCACCCGAGCATAAAGCTTTTTATGCTGGAATTTTACTGGCTGATACTTGCTGTAGGGAGGCACCGCTCACAGTGGGGGAAACACTGGTGCATCTCCTCTGGGACCTAGCAGCTGGCATCCGAGTGGATGATGGCAGGCCCCGTGTTATTACTAATGCTGATCCCACCCAAGATCCCACTGATTGTCTCCTCCAGTCAGCCCGGGGGATGAGCACTGGCTGCTGCCTGCAGTCTCCCTATAAGAGCATCCATACTGGTAAGAAGGTTTCAGGGTCTTGAGAAGGGGGAGGGATGGGGTTGCAGCAGTCCCTCAGTTCTGTCCTGGGTCCTGGGTCAAGGAGACTTCTTGCTGTCTGAGCATCCGAGGTCAAATAGGGCTCTCCCTAAGTCAGCCGTATTTAAGTCTTATCTAAGGTCCTACCTATAATTATGACCCCAGACCCCATGTCACCTCCTCCCTAACCTAAGACCCCTGCCCCAATATCACCTTTCACTCTCCACACCCCCTTTACTTCTCTTGTGGTTATTTCCTCCCTTCCAGCGTTATGCCAGATTCTACCCCACCCCTGTGTTGAGGGTCTAGCTGGTACTTGATGAGGAGGCAAGGAAATCAGCAACATCCAAATACCATCAAAGGGTAAAATAGGTCCTGAAGAGGCAGCTCAATGGGAAGAATAAGATCTGTGCCATTATACATATGCTATTTAATTTTCTGAGATAATGATTTTCGGGTTTTCACTGGCTGTAAGCCATAATTATCAGCATTTGCAGAAAGAAACACTTAAAATAGATCACTCTGGTTGTAATGACTATATATAATATATGTATTTCATTTTGTGTATTGAATTACTGAAAATATTTTTGATGATATTCTGATTCATTGTGGTGCACCTTTATGTCTGCACAGTATATATAAAGACCAGAGAATCATTCCATATACACTCATTCAATTGCTTATCAATATTGGGAAAACATCATTTTGAAACTAACAGTCATAATATCAATAACAGATACCATAATACATAGTGCAATTATCAACTATGCATAGATATATCACAATCCCCATTGTCTCAAAAGCTTATCCTCATATGTAAATAATACCAGAAGGGGATGTCAATACATATGCATATAAAATAGGGAAATAGCAATCAATGTGTGATATTAAAATACACAACTAGACAATCCTGATACTGTTATCCAAATCTATCAAGAATGGTGTTGATTCTCCTGATGCTCCATTTTTTAAATTTTCGATGCTGCTAATAGTTAAAGGAATGACCCCATGTCAGTACTTGATATGACACACCATCCATTTGATTGTGGAAAACCGATCATAAAAAGAAAACAAGAAAAAAAAATAAAACAAATAAAACAAATGAGAGGTAAAAAAATACACACGAGCAGGTACCTAATAATGTATTGTTAGTATACCTACTTCAATCATAGATTAAAAAAAAAAAGAGAGAGCAAAGTTGAGCTTCTCATTGAGGCTGTTGGGTGACATTGTTGTGGGACCCTGGGGTCCGGTAGCCACAACATAAGCTTGGAGGCGAAGCAAGGCATCCATCAGGTAAGCACACACACAACACCATCCTGACTCCAGGCCAGAAAGGAGAGCTCTAAAGCCCCGATTCAGGACAGGTTCCCTATAAATAGTTGTCTGGGGGAGGGGCTAGTTAGTTCAGATCCAGGGATTACTGTAGAAGACACCCTAGCAACGGGAGCTGCGCTAGCCCCATCATAGGAGACTGACTGACCATGTGTTAGACCCATGGTGAGGATCTGAGGAAGTCGAGAACTAAGTCTTGGGAGTGGAACCAGCTCCAGTTCACCCCAGGGCCTAGTGAAGTACGGTCACCGGAGACTGAGATTGTCAGGGATTTTACACCCAGCAACCAACCTAGAGAGCGGGCAATTTCAGGTTTCCCGTTCACACTCAAGCCAGGAGATACAGCTGCACTACAGAGCCCAGCAGGTGTAGTGAGAGGAAGGTCCAGACTGGAGAAGGGCTCGCACCACCTGTCATAAGGCTTACACTGACAAGAGAGAGGGTCACAGCACAGCTCTATGCAGCCAAGGCCCGCCTGAACCAAGACTGTAAGATGGCCTTAGAACTTGCCCAGCGTGGATAGCTCCAACTCGCCTGCAATCTCCGGATCCCGAACAACGACTTGGACAGTACTCGGCTACACCAGCAATAACATCAATAAAGGTAAAACAAACTGTTCTTCCCATGTCTGTCCATTTCTTCGTACGCTGACTCCTGCAACCATTATCCTACCATCACACATAGACTATATACTGGCCCAGGGGGTAACCAGCCATGCTCGTGGAGGCAACACCTCGCTGCCCATTGCCATCATCCCCAGGACCGTGACAAGCAGCGGTGGCTCATACTGGCCACAAACCATGGGTGGCGTGACATCCTTGACAAACTCTTTCCCTTTTTCCTTTTTATTTTTATTCCCCTTTTATTGACGTAGCCCAGGATCACAGAACTGGTCCACGGACATCACCGTGACATCCCCACAGATAACAAAGACTGAAGGGGAACGGTCCCGAGTACCCCCACAGCCCTGGCGTGCAACTCATTGTTCCCAACCTTACAATCCTTCAACATTCTTTTTGAGACAGGATTTTCTTATAGTCTTGCACCAAGATGCATTACATCAATTCCTAGCCTAATATTAGCAGACCGCACCTGCCCCCGAACTGGCACTTCCATTAGATGTGCCAATTCTGATGCTTCTCCCATACTCCTCCCGCTACCCTAGTGCATTGTCAAATGGGATAATAGGAGGGGTTAATGACCATTGAGAATTTAAAGCTGTCATCAAACCCTGGATTGGTGATGTTCAGGCCTCTATGATACCCCCACATTACCAATACGGTGAGTAAATAGTTAAAAAAAACACGCAGATAATCAACCTTTATTTGAAATAAAACATGCAGACACCATTTTCAAACCAAACATACCCGCCAATGGTAACTCCATAACGATGTCACTCAAATCTTCTCAGCTCCGCTACATTGAGATAACATTCAGTTACATTACAGTGACCGCATATCGCAAGCAGCACTTACACTGACTGCACCAAGAACTACAACTTTGCGAGCAGTGACATTATAGCATTCATCTAAGGTCACAGCTGGCACAGTTCCCATAGTACGTCAGCTGTAGTGTCAGATGAACTCTCTGACGTCACAGCTCAACCAGCTGGCTTTCAGTGTGAGAGAGCTGCTTGTGGTGAGCAACCTCTGTAAGATGCAGTCCCATTTCCACATGGGAGCCCTGCCGCCCGCTCTCCAAAAGATAAGTGTGCTGCTCCATAGAAATACATGCAGCTGCATGCTCCTCTCCGGATAGCAGGCAACTGTGACAGGTGATGCCGATACATGTAACCATGACCTAAAGTCTCTGCTCACAGCAATGTGCAAGAACTGAGAAGTTTAGTGAATATTGTGTGTGTTGTAAATCACCATTGGAGC
>JARQOC010000005.1:315633849-315686832 GCA_033576535.1 Allobates femoralis
ACACGTTACACAGTTCAGACAGGGGTAGCATCCCCTCACTTCCAACCACTGAGTTCTTTTAGGTTTTTCACGTACAAAGTGGCTCCTCACCAGTATATCCATCAGGTTCTGGGATCGTCGAGCAGTAATAAGTGTTTTTTCTGGCATACACCATTTCAGGATCGGGTCACACATCAAAATGTTCCAATGTTTATCCACCACCTGCGTTAACTCTTTCCATTGTTTGTTATATCACATGATTAGACGAGGATGTTGTTCCAAGTCACTCTCTTTCTCTCCTCGTATTATATAGGAGATCCGCCTGCTGGTAGGATTTTGCTTTATTGTACCCATTTTTGATGGTTTTCCAACCATATTCCCTCTCCTGAAATCTACTTTGCAGATCTTTGGCCTGAAGTTCGAACGATTGCTCATCCGAGCAAATTCGCCTGGCTCGTATGTACTGGCCAACTGGAATTCCTCTGATCGTCGAGGGCAGGTGTGAGGAGCCGCTCTTAGAACGGAGTTCGTAGAGGTTTCTTTTCTGAAGATATCAGTTCTCAACCCACCATCCATCATAGTCTCAATTGTTATATCCAGAAAACTGATTTTCCGGCCACTCTGAAATGTTAACTTGATATTCCTCTCGTTGTTGTTTAGATTTTTCATGAGGTTATCTAGCTCACCACCAGTTCCCTCCCACACAAACAAAGCATCGTCAATGAAACACATCCATCCCTGCATCTTCTCGCTACCAGCAATGGGGTTGTTGATAAATACTAGAAAAAAAATGGCGTGGGGCTCTGCCATATTTTTGGTCCAGCCAGGTACAACTTGGCGGCTACGGACTGCCAGCAACCCCCAGCTGCCTCATTGTACCTGGCTGGCAACCAAAAATACAGCAAAGCCCTTTTTTGTCTTCTAGAACTAATTCTAGAAAAAAAATGACGTGGGGCTCCGCCATATTTTTGGTCCAGCCAGGTACAACTAGGCAGCTGGGGGCTGGAATCCGCAGCATGGAGAGACCCAAGCATTCTGGGCCCCCCATGCTGCGAATTGCAGCCCGCAGCCTCCCCAGAAAATGGCGCCTTCATTGAAGCGCCATTTTCTGGCGCTGTACCCAGACTCTTCCAGTTGCCCTGGTGCCGGTGGCAAACTGGGTAATAAAGGGGTTAATGCCAGCTTTTTATTGGCAGCTGGCACTAAGCCCGAGATTCATAATATAGGGCCAATGTTAGACCCGCCATTAGGAATCTCTGGTAAATAGTCAGAAAATACACACAGAGAAAAATCTTTTTATTTGAAAAAAAAACACAAACAAAATTCGGACTCCATCTTTATTATAAAGATCTGACGTAGTCCACAACGAAGGTCAAACGACGCTTGATCGCCTCTGCTCAATCCAGAGACTGCAGCAAGGGATCAAGTGTCCTCTTCCTACAGCCTCTGGGGTCAGAGTTATTGTGCACTGTATGACAATGATCTGTCATACAGTGCACCATGACTATGATCCCAGAGACTACAACAAGAGGACACTTGATCCCTTGTTGCACCCATCCATCCACCTATGCACCCATCATCCACGCACGCACACAACCACGCACGCACATCCACGCACACACACATCCATGCACACACGCTGAAATCCACGCACGCACATCCACATCCACGCACATCCACACACATCCACACACGCACACACGCACACATCAGTGTGCGCCTGATCACATGACCGGCTTCTCTGGGACCTCAGAGGGAGATTGCGGCAGTCAGGGAGAGAGGCCCTAAGAGATGGAGGCAAGCGCCGGAGAGGTAAGTTGAAAATGTTTGTTATTTCGTGCCCAGCAGCATGGAGCACCGTATCCAGGATGGGGGGACTGCAGGAACATTTAATATGCCCTGCTCCCCTGTCCATACCTTGGTGCTAGCTTCAGCACCTAGGTGATGGACAGCGGCAGTGCAGTGCATATTAAATGAGTTAATGAGTGGGGGTAACGCGACCTCCCGCTGCCTCCTGCAGCCCGCAACCAGCCCAACCCAGCCCCCGGACACACTCCAGAGCTGCCCCCACCCTTCCCTGCAGTATAGGACCGTACATTCACTTTTAAGACGCACCCCTCACTTTCCCCAAAATTTGGGGGAACAGAAGTGCGTCTTATAAAGCGAAAAGCATGGTAAATGCTTTCAGAGACATGGGTATATCATGCATAAATTTAGGTATGTCTGACATAGTAACGAATAGCAGCATACATATTTGCATAATTATTAGGACCATTCTCAGCACTTGCCCAGTTTGACCAAACCCACTCACTGGCTTCTTTGTCTAAAAAGTGATCTCCCATCCCCTATAAGCTTTTGGAAGGTCTGAAGACATTTTTACTCCTTCATTACTTTAATACTACTTTGGGCCACAGTCAAGGTTGGTTGCCATTCACTCTTAAGTAGATTTGTCTAGCTGTACAAGACTCATAAACAACATTGTTTTATTCATACTCTCCCCTAAAGTGATTGTGTACTGGGTATAAAAAATGTTTTAATACATCACCCGTACTTGAGTTAAAAGCAAATCCCTTATTCCTACCTATATTATATTAAACACTTTTAGATTAAAGCACTTGGAAAGTTACCATACTCTCTTCTCTATCATAAGGTATATATAAGTAGACTAGCTGTGAGCCCGATGCAAATGCATCGGGTGTCTAGAATATGTTTATTGTTTTTTTAAAGATTTTTAAATAATAATCGCATCATCAATAGCAATAATATTAGCAATAGCATTATTATTAGCAGTAATAGCAGTATTAATAGCATTATTAGCAGTATTATGAGCATTAATAACAGTATTAAAAGCATTAATAGCAGTATTAATAGCATTAAGAGCAGTATTAATAGGAGTAATAGCATTACGAATAGCATTAATAGCATTAGTATGTGCATTAATAGCATTAATAATAGCATTAATAGCATAAATGATAGCATTAATAGCATAAATAATAGCATTAATAGCATTAGTATTAGCATTAATAGCATTAATAATAGCATTAATAACAATATTATTTGCATTAATAGCATTATTATTACCATTAATAGCATAATTATTAGCATTAACAGCATTATTATTAGCATTAATAGCATTATTAATAGCAATAATAGTACTAATAATAGTAACAACGATCAGAATCAAAAAGAGCCGCACTCACCGACATTTGATCTCTTTCTTTTCCTTTATTCATAGTCCATCTTCAATAAGTGTGACCATGTTGAGCAGGGAGGGGATCTGCATTCTTTCTTGCATTAAGGTTGTTGCCAGGCATGAAAAATAATATATACAGAAATATATGGATAATATTATTCTTGTATGACTTTAGGAATGTTTCCCTGTTAATAAGATGATATTATGTAACGCTTATTAGGTTAAAATCCAAGGTGGTGTGGTATAACCTATAGATATTTTAATGTATAGCCAATAAGCAATGGCATATAGTATCCTTTTTGCCCCTTGCGGTTGATTCCACTATTTTGGAATCCTGCTGAGTGGGTAATATAGGATATACGGTAGGAAAGTTGAATAGAGTGCCCTCTAGGTACAAGGTATACGGTAGTTCCTATGACAACAGGACGCGCAGAGAAGCCGTTGATATAATAAGTATCCTGTATAAGCTGGAATAGCAATATTACAACTATGACTATTTAACGCAAGTGTTACTCTCCATTGTATATATGTTTATGATTTTTGATATGTGTTTTATGAGTTATTCACATGTTGTTTACTACGGGCGGTAGTGACGTCATGGCCGGGTGTATTTAGCCCGGACATGACGACAGACGCCGTAGAGGACCCGTAGAAGCGGCATACGGCCGCGAAACGGTGAACCGTCGTCCGCCTTCCCTGCACTCCCCTCCCTGCTCAACATGGTCACACTTTTTGAAGATGGACTATGAATAAAGGAAAAGAAAGAGATCAAATGTCGGTGAGTGCGGCTCTTTTTGATTCTGATCGTTGTTATTGATTAATCGCTAACCCGCCAGCACCGCACGGCTAACCCGCAAGCTTGAGCCGCATTGGTGACAGTGGCTCCTAGCAAGTTAGTGCCCAGCATTTCTCATATGTGGACATTGTCTGTACTAATAATAGTATTGTTATTAGTATTAATAGCATTATTACCATAAATAGCATTAATAATAGCGTTAATAGCATTATTATGAGGAGTAATAGCATTATTAGCATTAATAAAATTATTAATAGCATTAATAGAATTAAAAATAGCATTAATATCATTATTAATAGGATTAATAGCATGATTATTAGCCTTAATAGCATTAATAGCATTAATATTAGCATGAATAGCATTAATAGCATTATTAATAACATTAATAGCATTATTAATAGCATTAATAGCCTAAATAATAGAATTAATAGCATAAATAATCGCATTAATAGCATGAGTATTAGCATAAAGAGCATTGATAGCAATATTATTAGCATTAATAGAATTTTGAATAGCATAAATAGCATGATTATTAGCCTTAATAGCATTATTAATAGCGTTAATATGATTATTATTAGCATTATTAGCATTAATATTAGCATTAATAGCATAATTATTAGCATTAATAGCATTATTATTAGCAGTAATAGCATTATTATTAGCAGTAATAGCATTATTAATAGCATTAATAGCATTAATAATACAATTAATAGCATTAATATTAGCATTAATAGCATTAATAGTATTATTAATAGCATTAATAGCATTATTAATAGCATTAATAGCATTAATAATACAATTAATAGCATTAATAGCATTATTAATAGCATTAATAGTATTATTAATAGCATTAATAGCATTATTAATAGCATTAATAGCATTAATAGTATTATTAATAGCATTAATAGCATTATTAATAGCATTAATAGCAATATTATTAGCATTAATAGCATTTTGAATAGCATAAATAGCATGATTATTAGCCTTAATAGCATTATTAATAGCGTTAATATGATTATTATTAGCATTATTAACATTAATATTAGCATTAATAGCATAATTCTTAGCATTAATAGCATAATTATTAGCATTAATAGCATAATTATTAGCATTAATAGCATTATTATTAGCAGTAATTGTTATTTAAAAATTTTTTTTTTTTTTTTTTTTTATTTTTATTTTTTTATTTGTTATTTTTAAATTTTTTTTAAGATTTTCGCGGCCGCACTTGCCGCAAGTGCAAAACCGCACTTGCCGCAAGTCCCCCTATACTTTCTATGGAGATTACCGCAACGGCGCCGCACGTGTAACCGCATCTGCCGCGTATGCGGCAAACGCGGCAGATGCGGTTACACTTGCGGCGCGGTTGCGGTAATCCCCATAGAAAATATAGGGGGACTTGCGACAGGTGCGGCAAATGCGGTTTTGCACTTGTGGCAGGTGCGGCCGTGCAAAAAAACGCGGCTGACTGCGGTTTTTTTTCGCGACCGCACTTGCCGCAAGTGCAAAACCGCACTTGCCGCACCTGCCGCAAGTCACCCTTTACTTTCTATGGGGATTACCGCAACCGCGCCGCAAGTGTAACCGCATCTGCCGCGTTCGCCGCATAACCGTTACACTTGCGGCGCGGTTGCGGTAATCCCCATAGAAAGTATAGGGGGACTTGCGGCAGGTGCGGCGGCTGAGGTAGCGACTCGCAATGGCCTCGCGGCCATTGCTCGCGCTACACAGCGACTCGCAATGGATCCCCATAGAAAGTATAGAGGGACTTGCGGCAGGTGCGGCGGCTGAGGTAGCGACTCGCAATGGCCTCGCGGCCATTGCTCGCGCTACCTCAGCGGTAAATCGCTAAGTTTGTGGCCGAGCCTCTAGTTCTATTTTCGCCCAGCGACTCGCAATGGCCGCTTCGCGGCCATTGCTCGCGCATGGTGACGTCACATAGTGACAAAGCCACGGCGTTTTCGGGGTCCGACACGATTTTGCCTACGGCAATTATAGAGTTATAAGGTCATAATAAGGTAGATAAGGTAGATGGGTACATAAGGTAGATATAGAGATATTTGAGCTGCACCTTTATGTTTTCTATTATATTTGTGACAGCAAAATACAACACTGTAAGAACACAGTATATTTTAAGTAAAGTTTTGTTATTACTAATGAGCAAACATGTATTTGCTGAAACAAAAAATGGGAAGCATACTACTAAACAATTTTATAATTGGTAGTCTCATTTTGCTATATATTTCTTGACAAATGTTGAAAATAGTAAGTTATGTGATTTGCTTGCTGAGAGCAGTGAAATGTAAATTCTTCAACTCATCGGAAGGGAGGATTTTAATGATCAGTAAGTAATAACTTCATTAGTTGGTATGTGTTTGCATAGCGATAGACAGCAAAGAATATTGAAAGAATCTTAAAATATGAATGACCCAGTAATTATCAAAGTAGAAGAGCTTGCAGTGAAAGATAGAAAAGAGTCTCTAAATGCAAGCAATTAGGACATTTCAGGATGGCACTGTTTTATCTTAATCTCTACCTATCACTGGAAGTTTAAAACAGTTGTTTTTTTTAAATCCTCCAGAGACAAACCCAAAATAAATGCTTCAAAGTGACAATTTCAATTATTTTTCCTTCTTTCTCTGGGAAAACATTAAAAACCGCTAAGGCTGTGGAAGGACGCTGTAATTCTGAAAATATGGTGTTGAGTTCCCAAGCTGAAAAAGAGGATATCCAAAGAGTCATAACATTTTCGGTCATTATATAAAAAGATATATTTGAGTGATTAAGCGTCGGGATTAGGGATGAGCGAGTAGTGAAATATTCGGACTCGCTATACTCCTAATGAGTAGGCTCTAATACTTGCATATTCGTTACGAGTAGTGAGTCCAATGTAACTCAATATAAAATGTGAGTAATTTTCTGCTGGACCTTAAAAAGCGGTCTGGGGGCTAGTGGAAAAGGCTGAAATGGATGCATGATTGCTTAAAAGCTGGCGGTAAAAAGCTAATGGCTTTTTTAAACAATCAGCTGATGCATGCTACCCGCCCGATGCTTCGCTCCCTGCCTGATCCTTTGTTCCCTGTCCAATCCTCCATTCTCCTCCAGATCCTCCTCCCCCAACCAATTTTCTACTCCCTGCCCGGTCCTCTGTTTCCTGCCTTGTTCTCCGCCTCCCCTCCACCTGTTGAAAGCGAGCCTGCTGGCTTTTTCAAATTTACCGCCGGCTTTTTCAAACATCAGCTGATCGTTTTAAAAAGCTGGCGGGAAAGCCAGCAGTTAAAAGGCTCTTTTTACTGCAGGCTATTTCAAACGATCAGCTGATGCATCATTTCCAGCAGTCAGAGGGAAGATGGAAAACAGGGCAAAAAGAGGAGGACCGGGCAGGAAGTAGAAAATCGGTTGGGGCAGAGGTCCAGGTGGGAAATCGAGGATCAGACAGGGAACAAGGAATCAGGCAGGAAGCGAAGCACTGGGCGGGGAGCATGGATCAACTGATTGTTTAAAAAAGCTGGCAGTTTTTCACTGCCGGCTTTTAAACGATCATGCATCCATTTCAGCTATTGTAGGGTCCAGCAGCATATTTCTAACATTTCCCATTGACTTGCATTGCACTCGCCACTCATAACGAGTAATAACAAATAAACTCACCAAGTAACGGGTAGCCCGAATACCGTACTATTCTGCGAGTAGCGGATATTAACGAGTACACTCGCTTATCCCTACTCAGGATATATTCACATGTGGCAGATTCATTATAGAAATTTGCCTGTGATTGGTCTTGTTTCCGCAGCAAACACATGGACATTTTTGTAAGAATCCTACCATACATGAAACAAATGAATTGAAGTAAAGAGTGGATAAATGTTCCCACATTGTTTGTTAGTCTGCAGAATTTTACCCATGAATAAAGTTTTATTTTTGCATAGAATAGAGGTGTTCATTTTCTTTTTGGACAGCTGAAGGGTGAGGATTATTGAAGAGGGCAGGGCTAAGAGTGCATTGTCTGATAATATAGCCGGGTATTATAGACTTTTTGGATTTTTTGTTTTGTTTCACAGAATTCTATTACTTACAACGCAAGATAGGGTTTTTGTTTTTGTCATATAGCAATGGATTTTTTTGTGATTATTTTGAAATATATCAGAAATGTATTTAGGTTTTCTAGGGAGCAAAAATTTAGCTTGGCACCTCCCTCCAGCGGTTTAAGTAGTTGTTATGCAACCATTCATTTATTTGCTATGGAATTAATGGTGCTCTATAAATAAAATATAATAATAATAATTTGCAATTTGCTCACTTACATTCATATGCCAATGAGCTGTTCTACCTAATTATCGCAATGTTCAGTGAAACACTGAGAGAGGCAATAAGAAAAGCTAGTTGTCACATGACCGTAAGCATGAACATCGCATATGAGTGAAGTGGTCATGTGATGACTGCTGGAACTATCAAGCAGAGTTGAATCTTGACAGCGAGTATGTTACACACTGTTATTATTGGGTATGCTACAGTGCTTAATTTTATAAATAAAGGGCTTGTCCAGGATTAAGATGAAAGTCTGCAGTCACTCTAGGTGACTGTAGCCTTCTGAATTCTCCGAGAATGTGCTCTGCTCACTTTTAAGATTCTCCCGTGCCAATGGCAAGATTGACTGGACATGTGAGCACAAATATGTGATTTGTTACTACTGGCCATATTCTGACTAAACGTGTCTGATCTCACTCAATTCATTTTCATTGACTGAATGTCTAGTTATCATGTGACTGCATCTTTGTAAATCGCATACTTGTGGTTTTGTGACCTCCTACTCTCGCTGCTGGCACCAGGGAATCCTAACAGCGTGCAGTGAGAATGAAAAAGTCTGCAGTCTCATAGAGTGTCTGCAGACTCATCACAAAGGCTAGGGTCACACTTGTCATGCGTTTTTTTTGCAGGTTTTAGGCAGCATGCGTTTTTGCTGTTAGGTATGGAGCAGCCTTAAAAAATGCATGCAAAAACACATGCAAAAACGCATGGTACATTTAGTGTCTTGCAAAAACGCATGCATTTCCCATAGGGAGCCATGTTAAAAAAATGCATGTGTTTTTGAAAAAGCTCCAAAAAATACTGCATGCAGTATTTTTTGGTGCTGAACCAAAAACGCATCCCAAAAACGCATGGTACATTTAGACATGCATTTTTGCTATTGGGGCATGTGTTTTTTGCATGGGGGTCTATGGATGCGTTTGTTTGCCATCAATAAATTTTTATTGAGTTTTCACAACAAAACAACAATAAATACATTACATACGAAAGACAGGGGGTAAGATACTAAAAATAAAAAAAGAAAGATTACAAAATTGGATGTAATGAGACATCAAGGGAAGGCTGTGTTAAAAAGGTATTCCAGCATCATATAACAAGTAAGTGTTACTTTGTCTCGTATATATATTTAAAGGCCTTCAGTTCCGCATACCTAACCGCATATCACTGGAGCAGCTACAAGTACCTCTAAAATGTCGCAATTGTCATTTGATCACCACAATAATCAAGCACCCGGGGTAGGTGTTACAAGTTGAGACTTATCCGTAGTGAAAGAAACTGTCTCAGTTATCACACCCACAGTTAAAACCTGAGGTTAAATGTCGAAGAATAGGCACCAAAGGTAATATTGAGTGAAGGACCTTAGAAGGGGAGGGAGGAGGAAAGAAAGGAGAACCCAAGAGCAAATATGGGCTCTTCAATATCAATTATATGATAGAGTAATTAGAGGGAAAAGAAGTAAGGACAGAATTAGGAACAGGAGTTTGGGCCCGAGAGCCGAGGGAGGGACAAAAGGACGAACACAACACGAGTGGCGGGGAAGCCGGTCTCCCAACCCTAGGACTTCTTCACATCTCTTATAGGGGAATCTGCATAGCCAGAGGATGTTTAGCCCACAAATTCCAGGCCTCCGCTACATATCTTCTCGCTCCTCTGTCCATGGCCAAGTAATATTCATGACACAAAATGTTATTTAACTTATTCGTTAATTCTCCCATGTTAGCGGGGGAGGCATCTTTCCACTTGGCCGCTATACATATTCTGGCTGCAGTAAGGACATAAGTTATGAGGTGTGGTATAACAGGGGGATTGGGCATGGCCCCCACGTGGAGGACCGCCAGTTGCGGAGAAAAGGGGACATCAATGCCCGTAAGAGAAACGAGCAACCCTGATACCAGGTGCCAAAATGAAGCCAACCTGGGGCATCTCCACCACATGTGGGTCAAGTCCCCCATCTGACCGCACTGTCTCCAACATAGGGAAGTTGTTCCCCTGCTGAATCTTGCAAGTTTCGAAGGGGGGGTGTACCATCGCAAGTGTATCTTCTTTAGCAGCTCCAAGTGATTTACACATCTTGAAGCAGCCAACACACAATGTGTTGCATCCTCTCACTCCTCCATCTTTGCGCAAAATCCCAACTCTCTCTCCCATTTTTCCATATATGTCAACTTAGTTGGTATGTTTCTCTCTTGTATTTCTACATATAGTAGGGACAGACCTCTTGGAATCTCTGTGTTCAAAAACAGGCTCTGACGTAGAGAAGAGGGAGCCCCCGAAGGACCCAGGTCATGGTGACATGAGTTCGAGCGGAGACAGTGCGATATCTGATGGAACTGCAGAAAGGAACCAGCCAGGGTTGGAAACTTAGCAGTGAACTCCTCAAATGTCAGAACTCGAACGCGAATTATGATCTCACTTGGCGTCTTCGGGCCATTTCCCTTCCATGCGGAAAGTTTCAACGAGGGGATGAGCCACCTCAACGATCCGATAGGGATCTCCTCCGGAGGAAGCTTGGCCTCTCCCGTAGCAAAACTCCCCCAAGTCGTCAGTAATGCCCGGGATGTTCCCAGTAATCCATCCTTTTGCACTGTGCCCAGGGACTCCGCCGCCAGGAGGGTCCAAAGTGGACCCCCCTGAGCTTCAGTCCCTTCGATCTGAATCCAACCTTGGGCGACATCCTCCCTCCACCACGCTCTCGCTGCCTCCAAGATGATCGCTTTATGATATGTTGCTATCTCCGGTACTCCCATTCCCCCCCTAGTTAGACGGAGATGCATAATGTTCTTACGTACTCTTGCCGGTTTGTCAGCCCAAATGCATCTGTTTATCATGGCTTACAAGCGTGCCAACTTCCCTGGCGGATATAAAATAGGTAGGCATCTAAGTAAGTAAAGAATCTTTGGAAGCCACAAAAGCCGCACAGCCTGCACCCTTGCCATCCAAGACAAAGAGGTCATCGGGAAGTCTCCGAGCGCCACCCCCTTATCCACTAAAAGACGCTTAATATTCTCCGTTGCTACCTCTGCAGAGGGACAGAGAAATACCCCCAAGTATTGGATGTCTCTGGGGCACCACTTGAAAGGATAGATCTGGGTGAGTCGCTCCGAGTCCCGCCCCTTGACCCAAATAAGGAAAATCATGGACTTGCTGGCGTTTAGTTTGTAATATGAGATTCGTGCAAAGAGGCTCAGAGCGTCCACTATCCTGGGGAGTGAGGAGAGTGGCTTAGTGGTAGCAATAATGACATCATCGGCATAGAGACCCACTACTGATTTTTCCCCCCAAATTTAATTCCGGCAATATTGGGGTCTGCCTCAATGATGCCGCCAGAGGTTCCATAATCAGTACAAAAACCAGTGGAGAGAGTGGGCATCCCTGTCGAGTGCCATTCGTGATCGGGAAGGACCTAGATAAATTGCCCGCAGAAAACACTCTCGCACACGGGTGGGAGTAAAGGCTCAGAATCGCTGACATGATAGGGCCCGAAAATCTGAAGGTAAAGAGGACCTCCCGGAGATAACCCCAGTGCACCCTATCAAACGCTTTCTCTGCGTCAAGAGAGAGGAATACACTGGGGACCCCCCTCCTCTCCCCCACCTCTATCAAGTTCAGCATCCGTCTAGTTCTGTCCCGAGCTTGCCTCCCCTGCACGAAGCCCACTTGGTCAGGATCCACCAAAAGGGGGATCACGTCTCCCAATCGATGCCCTAGTACAGTGATGGCGAACCTTTCTGAGGCCGAGTGCCCAAACCGCAACCCAAAACGAAATTATTTATGGCGAAGTGCCAATACGATAATATAACCTAAATTACAGCAGCAGTGGTAATCACAAGCGCTGCACAGGGGGGAGAGCCAGCAGATGCTAACTCTCTTCCCTGTACAGGGCTTGTAGTCCTGAAACATTGATGATCAATTCAATTATTTTAACAATTAATTGATCTTAAACTTACCTTTGCAGTCTTCTCTTTCTTCGGCAGTGGTCATCCAGCTCATGTGTACTGCACATTGAAGCTGAGCCGCTGCCACTGCCCTTTCTAGAAACAGCAGGTGGATTGATCTGTATGGAAAAAATGCAGAATATTAGACAGATAGGAGATAGATTTTATCATGGAATGCAAGCAGATTTCATGCTGAAATCCTGGTCCCTTTCCTTGCAGTAATGTGCTCCATCCTGACCCTCTCCTTGTAGCTATGTGCTCCATCCTGACCCTCTCCTTGTAGCTATGTGCTCCATCCTGACCCTCTGCTTGTAGCTATGTGCTCCATCCTGACCCTCTCCTTGTAGCTATGTGCTCCATCCTGACCCTCTCCTTGTAGCTATGTGCTCCATCCTGACCCTCTCCTTGTAGCTATGTGCTCCATACTGACCCTCTCCTTGCAGTAATGTGCTCCATCCTGACCCTCTCCTTGCAGTAATGTGCTCCATCCTGACCCTCTCCTTGCAGTAATGTGCTCCATCCTGACCCTCTCCTTGCAGTAAGGTGCTCCATCCTGAACCTCTCCTTGCAGTAAGGTGCTCCATCCTGACCCTCTCCTTGCAGTAATGTGCTCCATCCCGACCGTCTCTTTGCAGTTATGTGCTCCATCCTGATCTTCTCCTTGTAGCAATGTGCTCCATCCTGATCTTCTCCTAGCTATATGATCCATCCTGACCATCTCCATGCATTTATGGCCCCATCCTGACCCTCTCCTTGCAGTTGTGCTCCATCCTGACCCTCTCCAGGCAGTAATGTTCCTATCCTGACCCCCTTCTTGTAGTAATGTCTTTATCCTTATCCCCTTATAGTATTCCCCATCCTTGTCCTCTTCGGTAATGTCCCATCCTTGTCCCTTGTGGTAATGTCCCCATCCTGCCCCTATCATGTAGTAATGCCCCATTCTGCTGTAATGCCCTATCCTTGTCCCCTTGCAGCAATATGCCCCATCCTGCAGTAATATGCCACATTCTTGTCCCTTGCAGTAATATGCCCCATCCTGCAGTGATGTGTTTCATCCTTGTCCACTTGCCGTTAATATGCCCCATCCTTATTCCTTTGCAGTAATATGCCCCATCCTTATTCCTTTGCAGTAATATGCCCCATCCAGCAGTAATGTGCCCCATCCTTGTCCCCATCACATACCGTGTTTCCCGAAAGTAAGACCCTGTCTTACATTAATTTTACCTCCAAAAGTCCCACCCTGTCTTACTTTCGGGGGAGGTCTTACATTAGCAAAAAAAAAAAAGACAAATATCCCACTTCAGCCTCCCATAACTTGTGGCAGTTGCGGTGAAAAAAGCGCACTTGCCGCAAGTGAACCGCAAGTGGCCTATACATTGCATGGGGCCGTGTCGCAATTGTGCGGCAAGTGTTGTGCGGCAAGTACGTTTTTTTCACCGCAACTGCCGTATACACACACACCCATACACATACAGTACACACACACACACACATATATCGGTACACACATATACCCACCCATACACATACAGTACACACACACACCCATGTTTATACAGTACACACGTGTCATTACGGTACCTATTTTTGCTGGATCACTTTCGTTTTCCTCTGCGGTGCTGGGTGACGATTCCTCAGGGCTGGGCAGCCAATCACAGGTCGTGCTGGGGGGAGATCGGCGGGGCACAGCAAGTTAGGCTGTGATTAACCCCATGATCTCCGGACCCCCCGAAAGCGGCCTTACAATCGGGGGGTGTCTTACATTAGAAACCCTGGGCACCCCCCTACCCTGCCTTACTTTCGGGGGGTCTTACTTTCGGGGAAACAGGGTAGTAATATGCCCCATCTTGCCCCCTGGTAGTATTGCCCTATCCTTGACCCCATCACATAGTAATCTGCCCCATCCTTGTCCCCATCACATATTAATATGCCCCATCCTTGCCCCCATCACATATTTATCTGCCACATCCTGCCCACATTATATAGTAGTATGCCCCATCACATAATAATATGCCCCATCAGCCCCCATCACATAATAATATGCCCCATCACATAATAATATGCCCCATCAGCCCCCATCACATAATAATATGCCCCATCAGCCCCATCACATAATAATATGCCCCATCAGCCCCATCACATAATAATATGCCCCATCACATAATATGCCAAATCCTGCCCCCTGTTACTATTGCCCCATCCTGCCCCCCTTAGTAATGCCCCATCCTGCCCCCTTAGTAATGCCCCATCCTGCCCCCAGCAGAGTAATATGCCCCATCCTGCCCCCTTAGTAATGCCCCATCCTGCCCCTTAGTAATGCCCCATCCTGCCCCCTTAGTAATGCCCCATCCTGCCCCCTTAGTAATGCTCCATCCTGCTGTAAATAGAAAGAGAAAAAAAAGTCATACTCACCTTCAGGGCCGGACTGGGACCAAAAAGCAGCCCTGAAAAACAAGCCCCACCAGCCCACACACTATCACCCATCAGCCTTTAACAGTGAAATTTGCTTTTACGTTGTCATGCCCTCATCACTTTCGCAGGCTGCTTTCACATCAGCGGTAAACTGATGTTTGCGGCCAATCCATCAGGTGGCACCGCATCTGCCAGATCAGCCTACTTGCAGCCCAGATGCGGCAAGCCCCATGCATTGTGTATGGAGCTTGCAGTCTGGTGCGGCAGATCCAGCCCTTGCGATGGCGGAAAAAAACCCCACTACTTACAGCATTGTTTTTCATCGGCCGCAAGTACCGGATCTGCCGTACCTGGCAGAACACCACTTGCCGCACCAGACTGCAAGCTCCATACACAATGCATGGGGCTTGCCGCATCTGGGCTGCAAGTCGGCTGATCTGGCAGATGCGGTGCCACCTGATGGATTGGCCGCAAACATCAGTTTACCGCTGATGTGAAAGGAGCCTTAAGGTACTGTCACACACAGAGATATCCCTGGGAAACATTGCTTGCAACTCACTGGTTGCAATGAAATCATGGACACATTGTTCCATTTTTTGCCATGTACAAATAGAACAGGACAGGAGAAGTGGTACTGTGCAGTGTACATATATACAGAATAATACAGATACTGAGGATTACACCCAGTATACAAGACAGGAGAAGTGGTACTGTGCAGTGTTTATATACAGAATAACACAGATACTGAGGATTACACCAGTATACAGGACAGGAGAAGTGGTACTGTGCAGAGGTGCAGAGTATATATACAGAATAATACAGATACTGAGGATTACACCCTGTATACAGGACAAGAGAAGTGGTGCTGTGCAGTGTATATATACAGAATAATACAGATACTGAGGATTACACCCAGTATACAGGACAGGAGAAGTGGTACTGTGCAGTGTATATATACAGAATACTACAGATACTGAGGATTACACCCTGTATACAGGACAGGAGAAGTGGTACTATGCAGTGTATATATACAGAATACTACAGATACTGAGGATTACACTCAGTAAACAGGAGAATTATACCCAGCATACCCAGGAGGCTGTGCTTTATAGATAGGATGCTGTGGTATATAGATAGCCAAGACTCAGCCTGATCCTAAAGATGGGGAAAGATGAAAGGTGGCGGCAGAAAGTCCAGTGCTAGGCGTAGAGAGGAACAGGATCCATGGAGACACCGTGAAGAACACAGAGAGAACTCTCAGGAAAATTTTGTGATGCTGCACACTACAGACTGCGGGCCGTATACACATTAGAGACTGCAGACTGTAAAAACATTAGAAACTGCCTGCTGTATACACCTTACACACTGCGGACCCTGGGCACCTTACACACTGCGGACCCTGGGCACCTTACACGCAGCGGACCCTGGGCACCTTACACGCAGCGGACCCTGGGCACCTTACACGCTGCGGACCCTGGGCACGTTAGACGCTGCGGACCCTGGGCACGTTAGACGCTGCGGACCCTGGGCACGTTAGACGCTGCAGACCCTGGGCACGTTAGACGCTGCGGACCCTGGGCACGTTAGACGCTGCGGACCCTGGGCACGTTAGACGCTGCGGACCCTGGGCACGTTAGACGCTGCGGACCCTGGGCACACCTGAGACTGTTGGTTATATCTTGTATACACAGCACTATACTGTATATACAGGTCCACACTATATATACAGTATATAGGCACACTAGTACAGCATGTAGTGTGGACCTGTATATACTGTATAGTGTTGTGTAGAGACAGAGAGACACACAGACACTGTCAAACACACAGAGACATTCTGACAGACAGAACGACACTCAGAAAGACACACACAGACATGATACTCACATATACCGGTAGGACCTGTGATGATGTCACATCAGGGGAGGCATCAGGGGTCACATGATCATCTCAGAGAGATCAGAATGAGATGAAGACGCTGGGAGGGCCTCCTGATTGCTGTGAGAAGGGCACTGCTTTGGGGAAACGGTCCGCCCCCTTCACGTCTGTGGCCCCGCCCCTTCACGTCCGTGGCCCCGCCCCTTCACTTCCGTGGCCGCTCGGTGACAGATTTAAAGCAGTACTGAGGCTGGAGGAGAGGGCGGCCCCCGACCCTACAGGTGGGCGGCCCATAGGGAAAAGTCCCGCCCACCATCTAGGAAGAGTGTCGGAGAGAGGAGAAATGTCTCCTCTGCTCCAACACAGCTTTGATCTGCCGGCGCCGCGCGCCGGCAGATCAAAGCAGCAGTATAGTGGCGAGGCCGCGTGCCAGCGGAGGCGGCTCTGCGTGCCACCCTGGCACGCGTGCCATAGGTTCGCCATCACTGCCCTAGTAGTTTGGAGTAGATCTTAAGATCAACGTTGAGAAGGGATATCGGGCGGTAATTCTCGGGGCGGTCCTGTGTTTTCCCCTGCTTGGGAATGGTGGTTATCGTGGTTTCCAAGGGTGACTCCGGAATGGAGCCTTCCGCTTGCCAGTAATTATAAAGCCTTAGAAGATACGGGGCCAGAACCGGACCAAAAGTTTTGAAATATTCGCCTGTAAATCCGTCTGGGCCTGGGGCTGAATTAGTCTTCAGACCTCTGATTACCCCTTCCACTTCTGGAAGGGAGAACGGGCGATTCAATTTTCCAACAAGTCGGGTGGGACTACTGGGAGGTCAAGGGCCTTCAAAAAATCTGCAATGGCAGCTGACGTGGGTTGTGTAGTATCTATGTCATTTTTTAGGTTGTATAATTTCTCATAATAAGCAGCAAAAACTTCCACAATTTTGGCCGGCTCCCTCACCAACTCCCCTCTCTCCATACTCAATTCTGTAATCATTGTTCTAGCAGCTCTTTTCTTGAGTCTATGGGCCAGAATTCTGCCTGTCCTATCGCCCGTCTCGTAATATTTTGTTTTTAGTTTACATGGCCCTTTTTCATGTTGGCGGAGTAAAAGCGCTCTTAGTTTGTTACGGGTATCGAGTATTTGGGACAAGAGCTGATCTGATGGGGAGGTTTTGTTTGCTGCTTCCAGACGCAGAGTTTCTGCAGTCCATTCTCTTTGCATCCGTTCTCTCTTTTTCTTTAGTTGGGATGCTTTCTGAAGGAGGAGACCACGGAGGACCGCCTTGTGAGCATACCATAGTACATCATCCGTGACACCCCCATTATCGTTTATACAAAAATAGTCTCGAAGTTGGTTTCCCACGTCTTCGGTGACTTCATGTTCAGTCAGAAGACCCATATTGAGTCTCCAGTGCCGGGTAGCACCACCCCCCACATCCAGGCCGACTTCTAGGGAGATCGGGGCGTGGTCCGACCAAGTGATCACGCCCAGCCCCGATGATTTGAATCTCTCCAGAGCAACATCATTGATTAGGAAATAGTCAATTCTGGAGTAAGATTTATGTACATGCGAGTAGAAGGAATAATCCCTAGTGCAACAGTCACCAGATTTTAAGTGTCTTTGCGAAACTTGGGATTATTTTAAACCCAAAGAAGCTCTGGGTTTATACCTTTAAGGAAAACTGTCCTTGCAGAGCTTGTCAGGTGAGATCAGTTCGTAACAATGTCTCCTGACGTTCAGGCGGCTCCTTCCTCCACCAGAGCCTCCTGATTCTGGTGAGGGGATCGTTGTGGCGTAGGAGATGTGAGACGCCATGCCTTTAAGGATTTTCGTAGGAGCGTGGGGGACGAGAAAGAGTGGCGTTTGCCCTGGTATCTGAAGTTTAAAGCCACAGGGGAGCCCCAGCTGTATTGAATCCCTCTCTCTCTAAGAATCCTGCAGCTCGATGCAAAGTCTCTGCGTCTGGTTAGTGTCCCAGGGGACAAATCTGGGAAAGTCGTGATCCCTGCATATGGTTCTGGAAGGGGGGACCCCATCTCATTCTCAGCAGTAGGCGATCAGTTACTCCTGGATGAACCATGCAGACCAAAATGTCTCTTGGTATTCCCTCTGGGAGACTTGCTGGTTTAGGGATGCGGTATGCTTTTTCCAGTTTTAATTCAGAGCTGGGAATGTCCGGGAGTGCCGATTTAAGGAAATCCGAGCCTATAGCATTAATGTCTGTATTTGCTTCTGTTTCTGCCATCCCTCTAATTTTAAAGTTGTTCCGCCTCAATTTATCTTCTAAGTGGCATAAAGTGGCTTTAACCGTCCCCATCTCAATGTCCAGGTCTGCATGGCTATCTGCCAAGCTGTTGTGTGCTTTAGCATAATCACCCATCTTTTCCTCCAGGTGGGTAGTTTACTCTGATAGAGCCCCAGATCCTCTCTGAGAGAGCCTATAAGCTCCCTCATGTCATCCATTATTGATCTCCTCAGGGTGCCCAGAAAGTCCCTCAGATTCCCCTGCGTCAGCGGAGCGTTCTCCTCACTCCCAGCTCCCCAGCCCTGCGATGTATGTGGGGAGCAGGTTCCAGCCTGTGTGTAGTGAGGCTGGCGCTCTGAGACCGGCGCCATCTTGAGAGGGGATGATCGGAGAGGCTCAGCTCCAAAGTAATCTGTGACCCTGTTCTTGGTCTGGCGCCATTTGGGGGCTGTGCACGGCATGTCTGGGGGGTCCAGGGACCTTCACCAACCTGGAGTAGCTGTTTTTGATTCCGGTGGAGCCGCGGTTCTGCCGTTTAGAGGATCTCTCCTGAGGAGCTCTGTTAATGTGTGACCAGCGCCATCAGCAGCAGGCCACACCCCCTATGGATGTGTTTTTGTATGCATTTTCACAAAACGCAAGTCTCAGAAACGCATGTAAAATCTGCAAGTGCGACCCTAGTCAAACTTGGACAATTTCTTTAATGGTCCTAACATATCAGACCCAATAACAATGTCAATATCAGCCCCAATAACAGCACAAGAATACATCACCAGAACCATTATCAGTACAGAAATACAGCATCTCAACCCTCATCAGTATAAAAAGTACCTCACTAAAACCACCAGCAGCTGAAAATACATCCTTAGAACCCACATCAGTAATTAACATTCATCAATACAGAAATCCATCACCTTTACTGAAATTAATATTCAGAACCACTAGCAGTACAGAATTCATCAGAACCAACATTTGTAAAGGAAAACATGAATCGCACCATCAGTACTTTGTAATATCAGGTCAGACTCTTCTTTATTATCTTAAACTAACAGTGAGGTCCTTCTGCGGGGTCCCGGTTCCTCCTGTGGCCCCTGATCCTATGTTTGGTTAGTTTAAAGTCTCTTTTTCCTTATCCTCAGGGTTAAATCCTCCTGAGTTTGCTGGGCTTTTCACTGTGGCTCTGCAGGCCCACAGCAACGGACTCCAGTGTCCGGTTGTGCTAAAGGGGTATATATCTGGATCCCTTTTCTTGTTTCCTATCTCCTCTACTTGCCTCCGGCCCCTTCCCTGGGGTATGAACAGCAGACAATCGTCCCCTTGGTCCTGGCCTAAATCCTTCACCAGAGACCAGCAGCTCTACCTCCTCCTTTCTTCCTCTCCTCTCACGAACTAACTGCTAACTGACTCCTGGGACTAACTGTCTCCTCCTCTCAGCCTGGATCTTCTTAAAGGGGAACTGACTTAATGCAGCCAGTTGAGCTCTCCCTTCAGGTCTGGAGTGGTAGATGTTGTGTGCTGAGCAAACTAAGGAGGGTTTAGACTCAGGCAGGACTGATCCCTCAAAGCAGAGCACAGAGATAAAGGAGGAGGCCTCATATCCTTCCAAGGAGTTAATCCTAAATTGCACCAGGGACCTGGTTGTTACTTTGGATTGTACCTGTTATGTGACCACCAGTAAAAAGGTACCGGAACAATCATCTCTGTGTGTCTGTATGCCTGTTTTACAGCTAAATTCACCATCATCCTCCTTCACTGCCCTCCCCCACCATCTTCCTTTATTGCTGCCCTGAGGTAAAGCTCCACCTGTGGGGAGCTGTACCACACTTTGCTGCCCCCCCTCCATCACCTCAGTGGCCGGCTGGCAGCGCCGGTACCAAATTACCGGACACTACAGGTGACGTCAAGTTCCCCTGTAAATAATTCCTTCATTCCCCTTCAAATGATCCCCAGGGCACGGCACCGGGATACCGTCCACCCGTGACTCCCTACTCAGCAGACCCGGTGACCGAGTACCCCCTCACAGACCTGGTCCCATCATTTTCTGGCGTCACAAAGAGGATCCGAACCAGCCTGGCATTACCAGGTGAAGTGCGCCTTAAGACTTTTTTAATTGACTGTTTGTGTGGCCGCCATTACATCGCCTCAGAAATTACAGCTGCGTCAAAGCAGGAGAAAGAGCGGGAAGATAAGCCCTGCCCCCTCCACTCTGCCGTGGATTGATAAAGCGCTGCTCGCTGTTTCAGAAGAGAACTGAGGTGCACCGCTTCCTCTGCAGAGCTGCCGACGGCTAGAGAAATCAGTTTCATCTGACAGGTTGGCAGCCATTAACTAGGGGGGCCTCACCATGAGTGATACGGATGATGTGCAGGTCCCTGACAGGGAAGATGGCCAGAACGCAGTACCTGGAGCAGCAGCCCAAATAATGCCCATAACCCTGACGTATGTACCAGATGCCAAATGGTTACCAACATATGAAGGTAAACCTGGTACATTAGCAACCTTTAAGCATAAGATATGTGTAATGCTGGACATGTATGCTATGACGCAGAAGCAGCAGGCCACCGTTGTGCTGGGACAATTAACAGGTGCAGCGGAGCTGGAGGCTGAGTCCTGGAGTGATGCTGACAGGGACTCTGCTGCTAAGGTGTTTGAAAAGCTAAACTAGTTTTTGAAAAGCGCACACAGTCTGAATTGAGGATGCTGCTCTACCAGTATAAGCAGAGACCGCAGGATACCATCAGAGACTATGCCCTCCGTTTATAAGGGGCACTCCGGTCCTTAACACAGGTAGACCCGGCAAGTGTGCTGGAAGAGGATAAAATGCTTGCTGAGCAGTTTACAGAGGAATTAAGGTCAGACTATCACCGCCAACAAGTGCATATGTGGATATTGGATCACGCAACAGTGAACTTTAGTGACTTAAAAGATCGTGCTATAACTGTGCTAAGAGATCCAGCGCCTGCAGAATCTGCAAACCAATCCTGGCAGGTTAACGCTTCTCCCATAGACTTTAAAACTATTTCTGTAGAACCTGCAAAAGCAGAAAGTCTAGCTGTAGCCAAGATAACATGCAAAACCAGGTGCTGCAGTTAACCAAAAACATGGACTATGTATTAAAGCTCTTGCAAAATATGCCTGGGGCACCACCGTCAAGCAAAATCCAATTAGCTGATAGCCCTGAGGATGTCCCATGGATGCAGAGAAAAGCCAAGTCGCCCGGGCAGGGGACCAACACACCATTCCAACGTAGACCCATGTCGCCCGCGCAGGGGACCAACGCACCATTGCAACGTAGACCCATTTCGCCCGCGCAGGGGACCAACGCACCATTCCAACGTAGATCCACGTCGCCCGGGCAGGGGACCAATGCACCATTCCAACGCAGAACCAGGGATTACAAGGATTCTTCAGGACAACCCATCTGCCTGCGATGCAACAAACCAGGACACTTTGCAAGAGGATGCCCTTTAAACACGAGATTCCTGGGCCCGAGGGCCAGCTCCCAGGAGTAGGGCAGCTGGGCCCAAAAGGACTGGTGTAAGCGGTACGTGGGAGGCCGTCCGTACTTCAACATTACACTAGAAGGAATCCCCATGTCGGCCATACTGGACACCGGGTCGCAGGTCACTACGATCCCATATATCCTTTACTAGCAGTATTGGTCTGATGATGATCTTGAACCCCCAAACCCCAATTTTTATATTATTGCAGCTAATAGCCAATCACAGAAACAGGTGAGGTACAGAGCAGCTACAATAAAGTTGGGGAGGGAGGAGTTGAAAGGCCAAGGGTTATTTGTGGTTGAAGATAATCCTAATGAAAAATGCCCTTACATGGTTATTGGTACAAATGTTATTGAAAATTGCTTTGGAGAAGTGTTGTTTTTACTCCGACAGATTTCTCAGACTGCTAGTTATGGGCGGACAAGAGTCATCCAACGAGAGATCCGAGCCCTCATCCACAAGCAACAGGTAAATCTGTCTGGGGGAGAGATTGGCAGTGTGCGGGTAACAGACCCGGTTCCCATTGTACTACCACCAAAAAGTGAAATGATGATATGGTGTCGAGCAGCGATAGGTTGTAGAGGACAGGAATACCAGGCGGTTGTAGAGCCGGTCTTTTCGGAGCACAGACCTACACTACTGACAGCCAGAGGGGTGGTGGATGTACGTAAGGGACGAGTACCAATCCGTGTGTTGAATTGTGGGGCAGAGGAAGCAAAGCTATCCCGGTATGCTACTGTAGCAAAGCTGTATACTGTTTGTAACAACAACATAGAGGCAGTGGAACCTGTTTCCTCGCCTAGTCGGGCGGAGGATAGCAACTCCAAAGGACAGCTGGAGGAGTGGTGTCAGCAGTTGCATGTAGGATCTGATGCCACCCCTTTTCATCAGAAGCACGGAGTTCGAGCAGATATTTAGTAAGCATCCATTAGATTTTGGGAGGATTAAAGGGGTACAGCATCGCATACCCACAGGAGATCATCCTCCAATCAAGTTGAGACACAGACCCATTCCACCAGGTCACTATCAACATACCAAAGAGATGCTAAGGGACATGAAGGAGGCCGGGGTTATAAGAGATAGCAGTAGTTCCTGGGCAGCCCCTTTAGTCTTAGTCAGGAAGAAGGATGGCACAATGAGGATGTGTGTGGATTACAGGGAGGTCAATAAAATCACTCACAAAGATGCTTAACCGTTACCCCGAATAGAGGAGTCTCTTGCTGCATTAAAGACTGCTAATTATTTTTCCACATTAGATCTCACTAGTGGGTATTGGCAGGTCTCCGTTGCAGAAGAAGATCGGGAGAAGACTGCATTCACAACCCCAATGGGACTATGCGAATTCAACAGCATGCCATTCGGGTTATGCAATGCACCAGGAACGTTTCAGAGAATCATAGAAAGTTGCCTGGGACACCGGAACTTCGAAACAGTGCTCTTATACCTGGACGACGTCATCGTGTTCTCTAGAACCTACGAGGAACACCTGAAACACCTGGCAGAGGTATTTGAGGCTTTAGCAAAGTACGGGATGAAGCTTAAACCATCTAAATGTCACCTGCTGAAACCTAAAGTCCAATACCTGGGACACGTGGTCAGCGTAGATGGAGTAGCACCAGACCTGGAAAAGGTAACAGCAATCCAGGATTGGCAGAGACCAACAACCATCACCGAGGTACGTCAGTTCTTAGGTTTGGTTGGATACTATAGAAGATTCATTAAGATCTTCTGATAGGCCAATCTAAGAAGAGAAGATTTTCAGAGCCACCATTAGAATGGGGAGAGGAACAAGAAAATTCCTTCCAACAGATGAAGCAGGCTCTAACCGGTGAGGAAATCCTGGCTTACCCCGATTATAACCTACCATTCGTCCTTTACACCGACACAAGCAATGTAGGCTTGGGAGCAGTCCTTTCTCAGATGCAAGATGGTAGAGAGCGAGTAATTGCCTACGCTAGCAGAAAACTTCGACCCACCGAGAGGAACCCAGAAAACTATAGTTGGAGTTCCTGGCCTTGGTCTGGGCCGTAACAGAAAGGTTCAAGCATTACCTCGCAGCTTCGAAGTTCACCATCTTTACAGATAATAACCCGTTGACACATCTAGATACCGCAAGACTTGGAGCATTGGAGCAACGTTGGATGGCTCGACTGTCGAATTATGACTTTACTATCAAATATCGAGCAGGTCGTAACAACGCAAATGATGATGCCCTTTCTAGAAACCCTCAAGTACATTCACAAGGAAGTGAAGAAGAAGAAGAAAATGATTTAGAGGAAATAGAACTCCCAGCTTTCCATAAAAGTAGAAAATGGCAAATTGCTGAAAATCGCGTTTACCAAAATCGTCAGACTGCTGAACTAAACCCGTTGCCTCATTATGGATGGAAAGAGACTCAAGACAGTGATCCGGCAGTAAGTCTTGTAAAGAAGTTGATAACCCAACCAGATTCCAAACTTGAAAAGAATGCTCCACAGGAAGCTCAACACTTGTGGAAAGAAAGAAGCCGGTTATTCATCTATCAAGGTCAATTGTGCAGGCGGTACATCAACCCAAGGACGCATGAAATGGTATGGCAAGTTGTGGTTCCAAAGAGAGATGTCCAAATGGTATTACAAGCGTATCATGATGAATCGGGACACTTTGGATGGAGAAAATTGGAAATATAGTTACGTGAAAGATTCTATTGGATCAGCATGAGAGCCTCCATAGAGAGATGGTGTAAAAATTGTGGACCATGCTCATTGAGAAGAAAAGACCGTAACAGCCAGAAAGCACCTCTCAAACCTATCATCACCAAAGAACCATTAGAACTGGTAGTCATAGATCATGTCAAACTTACACCCAGCAAATCAGGCTACACCTATGCTCTTACCATGGTAGACCACTATTCCAGATTCCTTGTGGTAGCTTCAGTAAAAGACTTAACAGCTGAGACAGCAGCAAGAACATTTCAAGCTTATTTCTGCAGACCTCATGGTTATCCAGACCAGGTATTGACAGACCAAAGACCTGCCTTTGAAGCTGAAATATTTCAAGAGTTCAGTCGCCTATACGGATGCAAGAAAATACGCACCACGTCTTACCATCCTCAAACAAATGGAATGTGCGAAAAGATGAATCACGTGGTAATTGAAATGCTAAAAACTCTGCCCTTAGAAGAAAGCAACCAGTGGCCAGAGAAATTACCAGATCTAGTTGACATCTTCAACAACATCCCAGTAAGTTCAACAAATTGCACCCCTGCATATCTCATGAGAGCAAGACCAGGAAAATTGCCAGCGGACTTTGAGATAGACATGGTAGTTCCTGAAGCAGATACTACAGATACAGATTGGGATACTAGAAGAAAAGAACAATATCAGAAAATCCAAGAATGCGTTGAGAAAAGTCTGGAAAGATCATCCAATTTAATAACCAGAAAACCTGTTTAATCAATAAAGATTATGGTGAAACTACAGCAACAGTGTCCAGAGATCATTTGAAAAAGTGACCTCAACAGCTTCAACCAGAAGAAGAAGTACCTTGTCCAAAGCCAGAAGAGCAAGAGAAGCCAAAGACAGTCCAGACAATCATTGGAGAATTACCAGCAGATTAGCCTCAAATAGAAGGTACATATCTAATCCCAACTATAATGTTTCCATCAGTAGTAGAAACGCCAAGAGTAAAAGAACCACCCGTTGTACCGGAACCAGGGATCCCTGCAATTGGTGAATCTGCCAGTCCACTAGAGAGACTACGCCAGTACTACGGTATTACAGCAACACATAGAGCATACACCGCATCAGGTACAGACATTAGTAACACACCAGTGCTACGCAGGTCAACCCGTAGTAACTTCGGTCAGCCCCCACTTAGATACAGGGAGTAGGCCATAAAATGTGGGAAAATGTAAAAATGTTATTAATGGTAGTGTACAGAAGGGTGGAGGAACTGGACTAGCCCCCATGCATATTAAGTTAGGAAAAGAAAGTGCCTGGGGGTGGTATAAGTGAAGCCAGGCCTCCTAAGCAGATACACCCGTATTGTGTATAGTTATGCTTTTTCTTTTAATTTTAAGAAACTTGACCTGTTGGACTCTTGAACTTTCCCTTTTTTCTTATTTTCAAAATGGACCATAGCCACAGGATTGGTAGTGGCAGCGGATGGACTAGCGCTGTATGGACTGGTAACCTGTTTTCTTATTTATCCATGGTTTTTGTAAATTTTTCATTTTTAAGACTCTGTTCAATAATCAAAATGTAAATAGTTATGACATGTTAATGAAAAAAATGTTTCAGTCCCGGAGGACTGTGTTTAACTAGGGGGTAATGTGGCACCCCTGCAGGGGATTGCCACAGGTTACACTGGTGCAAGGAAGGACTGACACCTTGGTTTGCTCAGCACATAACATCTACCACTCCAGACCTGAAGGGGGAGCTCAACTGGCTGCATTAATTCAGTTCCCCTTTAAGAAGATCCAGGCTGAGAGGAGAAGACAGTTAGTCCCAGGAGTCAGTTAGCAGTTAGTTCGTGAGAGGAGAGGAAGAAAGAAGGAGGCAGAGCTGCTGGTCTCTGGTGAAGGATTTAGGCCAGGACCAAGGGGACGATTGTCTGCTGTTCATACCCCAGGGAAGGGGCCGTAGGCAAGTAGAGCAAATAGGAAACAAGAAAAGGGATCCAGATATATACCCCTTTAGCACAACCGGACACTGGAGTCCGATGCTGTGGGCCTGCAGAGCCACAGTGAAAAGCCCAGCAAACTCAGGAGGAGTTTAACCCTGAGGATAAGGAAAAAGAGACTTTAAACATACCAAACATAGGACCAGGGCCCACAGGAGGAACCGTGACCCCGCAGAAGGACCTCACTGTTAGTTTAAGATAATAAAGAAGAGGAGGGTTTAGACTCAGGCAGGACTGATCCCTCAAGGCAGAGCACGGAGATAAAGGAGGAGGCCTCATATCCTTCCAAGGAGTTAATCTTAAATTGCACCAGGGACCTGGTTGTTACTTTGGATTGTACCTGTTATGTGACCACCAGTAAAAAGGTACCGGAACAATCATCTCTGTGTGTCTGTATGCCTGTTTTACAGCTAAATTCACCATCATCCTCCTTCACTGCCCTCCCCCACCATCTTCCTTTATTGCTGCCCTGAGGTAAAGCTCCACCTGTGGGGAGCTGTACTACACTTTGCCGCCCCCCCTCCATCACCTCAGTGGCGGGCTGGCAGCGCCGATACCAATTTACCGGACACTACAGGTGGCGTCAAGTTCCCCTGTAAATAATTCCTTCATTCCCCTTCAAATGATCCCCAGGGCACGGCACCAGGATACCGTCCCCCCCGTGACTCCCTACTCAGCAGACCCGGTGACCGAGTACCCCCTCACAGCCCTGGTCCCATCACATCTCCAGCATGTTTCCGATACAGAGGGGTTCCAGGTGTGTAATTGAAGTGGCGCACGATACCATTGGGTGATCACCTTAAGCGAGTTTTCCTGTAACTTCACACATGGCGAAGGGCCGTGTGATCTCTTATAGATCTGAGCAATCTGCGGCTCTGTAAATGAAATTGCTAAATCTTTTTCCCATAGGCCCAGGTAGGCTCGCTTAATGTGGGCAGTTTCCTGTATCAAAAGCTGGTATAATTTAGATAAGATTCGTATGGGTGGCTGGGTTTGCGTACACATTTGTTCAAAATAAGTGAGGGATCTAAATAGGTCCGAGGTCCGCATATGTTTGGTGAGGTAGCTTTTCAAGCTATTGTATTGCATAAATGAGATATTCATTAGAGGGCCTTCAGACTTAATTTCAGTAAGGGTTAGTAAGGCTCCATCCAAAAATAATTTATCTATTGGTGTAGGTCATAATGCCTCAGGATCTGTGTCGTTGTCTAGCTGTGTTCTGGGTGGGGAAAGTACACGTCCAATAATGTCTTGCACCGTGAGAATAGGTGATAATGAGGGAGTCATTTTATTATAGACTTTCTTCATGTATATAGTACTGCTTGCGTCAATTCGTTTCGTGGGGCACGAGATTCATCCACTAGATCCGGTAGCAAGGCCATTGTTCTCAGAGGTAGTCGAGACAGCGAATTCTCAATCCGCAACCACAACTTGTTAGGTGGGGCTCTGATCCAGTCCACCACTCTGGAGAGCATGGTGGCTTCATAGTACTTAAAGATATCTGGAGCTCCCATGCCTTCTTTATGACTTACAAAATACACAAAAGGTTTGCGCCAAACTGCTTTCATTAAATTGTGGGATCGGTGAATGATCCTCTCTGCTCACCTTCTATTGTTGTGCCTGTCCGCACAACTGGAGTAAGAGTTTAATTTGTCTCCCAGCTGGGCTCTCCAGGTTGGGCTCCAAGCAGCGAGGTGAAAAGTGCACGTATTTCCCGTGTGTCCCGATGCACGTGACAGCTCGGGGGGAGTGGTGGTGTGACGTCTGCCAGGTCCTGTATTCCTAAGCTGCTCTGTATCACGCTTCCCAACAGGGAAGAAATTTGCAGCTCCAGATAAATCGAGTGATATTGTAAGCGCTAAGGTACATTAACAGGACACGGCTCACAAAAGTATTACCTTTCAGCTTTAATGATTCAGCATATGGATCCCTTTAGCCACAACGCGTTTCAGCGCCAATTGTGATTCACTTGAAAAAGGCGCAATTGGAGCTGCAAATTTCTTTATGCCTTGGGAGGGATAGAGTGGATGTGTTGATTCGCGCTCGTTTATTGCTCCAGATAAAGTTAAAGAAAAAGGTGCGGATTTTTGTAAGTATCCATATGGGGATTCTAATTGAAAGCATTTTAAATATATAGAGAAATTTGGGTAAGATTAAACTCTTCAGCAAATTTTTCCTTCCCAACCAAGACAAATAGGGCGCTCGCCAAGTTTTCACATCTGCTATTGCTATATATAGTAAGGGTAATATATTCAGATCTAGTAGATCTTTAGTTGTTCGTCCTATCTTCACTCCCAGATAAGTGATAAACTTCGGGGCCAAGTTAATGGGTGCTCGGATTTAAATTTATCGATTTTGGTTTTGGGAATATTGACACCTAGAGCCTCGGACTTACTCGGGTTGATTTTATAACCGGAGAGATAGCCATATCGTTCCAGAATATGTAGGAAAGCAGGGATGCCCCTATCAGGGTTAGAGAGAAAAACCAACAAGTCGTCAGCAAATGCTGCGGACTTGTGGTGAAAGTTTTGTGTCACTACCTCTTCTATATCTGTGCTCAACTGGATACTTCGTAAGAGCGGTTTCATTGTGAGCACAAAAAGCAGCGTCGATAAAGGGCACCCCTGCCTCGTGCCATTTTGTGTTAGGAAGGGATCCGACAGCAAATTATTAATACGCAGTCTTGCCGAGGGTAGATGGTACATTTTAAAGATGGCCTCTATTAGTGTCAGGGGAAAATTAAAAGCCATAAGTGTATGTCGCAAAAATGTCCAGTCCACCCTGTCGAATGCTTTCTCAACATCTGTGACTATTAGGACCAGCGGGTTCTTATTTATTCTGGCATGCTGCAGTAGATGCAGCACTCTGCTGGCGTTGTCTTTCCCCTCCCTCCCTTGTACAAAGCCTGTCTGTTCCAGGGAAACTAAGTGAGGGACCACCTCCGCTAAACGTTTGGCTAACAAGCTTGCAAAAAGTTTTAAATCAACGTTTAGTAGGGAGATAGGCCGGTAGCTCCCACAGAGTGTCGGGTCCTTGCTCTCTTTATGGATAAGTAAGATGTGTGCCTCTAAAGACTGTGGGGGGAGGGAACTGCCAGAGAGTACCGCATTGCACATGTTAAGTAAATGTGGGCTCAGACTCTGCATAAAAGTTTTGTAGTATGTTGAGGTAAAACTGTCTGGTCCGGGTGATTTACCACTGGGGCTTCTCGACAGGATGGACTGGACCTCAGACAGATCGAATGGCTTAGTTAGGTGGGTTCGTTGGGCTTCGTTTAATTGTGGTAAGGACAAGGAGGTGAGGTAAGAGTCAATATCTGCTGCTCTTTGAATTTTTATCGCTACCGGCTCATCGAGATTTAATTGGTATAATTCCTTATAAAATGATAAGAAAGTTGTGGTTATCAAATCGAAGTTTTGTGTCAGTTGACCATCTCTCAACTCTATCTTATGAATAAATGTGTGTGTCTGGCGTTTTTTGATGAGCGACATCATCAATTTAGAGGCTTTATCTCCATGGACCATCAAGCGATTTTTCCAGTTGGAGTAATATTTGGCAGCTTGCCTATTTAGTATATCTTTGAGTTGTTGTCTAAGATCGGTTAGTTGAACAAGTTTATCAGGTGAATGTGTCTGCTGATGTTCGAGTTCTAATTTTGCAATGCCTTGGTAAATCGTCTCTAATTCATTCCGTCTCTATTTGTTGAGGTAGGAAGCTATTGAGATTAATTGCCCACGTATTGTAGCTTTATGTGCTTCCCAGACCGTTGTTGGGTCTGTTTCAGGTGTGGCATTAAAAGAAAAGTAATCAGATATGGCTGTCTGAATTTTAGCTCTCGTTTCAGTTGAATGTAATAAAGTTTCATTCAGTCTCCAAGTTCTAAAGGTGGAGAGAGGCTTCTGTAGTTCAAGAGTTAGAGTTATCATGGCATGATCTGAGTAAAGTGCTGGGAGAATATCTACATTTAACATCTTTGGTAGTATGTGTCATGAAATTAAAATATAATCAAGTCTATGGTGGGTTTTGTGGGGGTGAGAATAATACGTGTACGTCTTATCCCTCGGATATAAATACCTCCATGCATCTATCAGTTCTGCAATCTGTAATAAAGTCTGTATATTCAGTAAGTCTAGTTTTGAGATATTGCTCTTTCCGGATGATGTGTCTAAAGTGGGCTCAATGGCAACATTTAAGTCGCCTCCTAATAACACTGTGCCTTCCTTAAATAAATTTAGTTTGTTTATAACTTTCTTGAACCATTTCAGGTGTCGGGTATTGGGTGTGTATAGGTTTCCTAGGGCTACCACATTGCCTCCAATCAAGCCCTTGATAAATATATATCTAACTTCCAAGTCAACCAAACTTTCTTGCAACAAAATGGGAATATCTTTGGCTAGGGCAATCGCTACTCCTCTGGCTCCCTTTATGGGGGTATGAGCATGATACCACTTATCATAGAAGCATCTCTCAAAGGAGGGTGATTTCTCCTTCCGGAAATGTGTCTCTTGCAAGAATAGAATATCATATTTAGATCTTTATAGTGTTGCAATGTCTGTGAGCGAGGTATGGGTGAATTGAAGCCATGGACATTATTGGAGACAATGCGGAACGACTTACGGTTTGATGTCATGAAGTTTGATAGTCAGGTAGCTCTTTCGGCTGTGGATTATCCCCTTTGCATCGGATCGGAGCGAAACTGGAGTCATGTAGTAGAAGTGACAGTGAAAGGGGGTCTGAGAGATGGGGTTGAAAAGGAAAATACAGTGGGCAAACATAGCATACATATAAACAACATTGAATACTAGCAACCTGTCACGCTGGGAGTGGGGAAGACACCCAGCGTAGGCTAACGACGGGGGGGGGGGAATAAGGAGTCCCTAACGCTAAGGGCACAAGAAGGAGACGGTGACCCCTAGACTTCCTAGAGCTGACCCTGTCTGCCCTGACGTCCCTATACAGTCTCCTCAACTGTCGCCGACCACGAACCTCGTCCCTCTCTGATCCTAGCACTATCTTATCTAAGGATCAGATGGAGAGGTTCACTAGACCCCTCCACTATCAACTAAAGACAAACACCAGGGAAGACAGACATTTGGGAAAAAGAAACACTTATCTGACAGCAGAACTCAGCAACCTCCACAACCTCAGCCTCTGCTGGAGCAAGGATAATGAGTGCACAAGGAACTATCACCTGCACCGAGGAAGGGTAATGAACCTCCTTATAAAGGTGGAAGGAATCTGCTGGGTCCTAGTGACCTACAATATTGGTGGATAAAACCAGACCGAGCACAAGACCTCCACAGCCGTCCCCCCATAACAGCGCGATCCCATCACACCCTTTCTCCATCTACACAGAAGGTAAATGCCCCTGAAAGAGACGGACCATCCTCCACCATTATGGCTGGTGGGCCACACGCTGGGATCGTCTGCGCGTGGCCTCCACCCTGTCATCCGTGTCACCCGTGACACAACCTTAATTGCATTGTAGACAAGGTCATCGATCCTCGGGTATGTGAAAGTCCGCCGAAATATCGATGGGGGGGGGTCAAGGCCCCGGGAGTAAAATAACCATTTCATATATAAACTCCAAAACTTTCTATATTAGACTAAATATAACTTCAAAATGTTCTTGAGGCTAAAAGCTGTACAAAAAACTACTAGAAAAAGCAGCATCAAAAAACCTTACCATCTATGCCAAAACTTTTTGCACTTTTTTATCTATCCAGGGTGCAGTTGGGCCCTTAGGGGCGCCATTCATCTAGTGGTGCAGAAGTATTGTACTGTGCGGCCCAATGCTCAGGCAGCAGAGCAGTTGGGTAGCTTTCAGACACTCTGCATCATATGTATCAGTGTGAATGGTGTCCTATGCAGGCCCATTGTATGCATGGCAGGTCGCCTCCCACACCTTGCTGGTTGAAGGTGATTTATTAGCCTGCACCTGGGTTGCTTCACATATGGGCTCTGACTGCATCCTGTAAGTGCATTGTGGTTTCTGTTTTTGGCATAGATGGTAAGGTTTTTTAATGTTGAGGCTAAAAGCTACCTACTTTAAGTGGCATAATTACTGAAAAGGTATATATTTCTCCATATAGCCTAGCTGGAGTGAACTTTAAGGCAGTTTTTATGCTAGATATATAGACTGATAAGTCACTTATATCCATAACAATATCATTCTAGGCAAAGTGTTTGTTAATTATCTGGGAGAAAGAGAGAAAAAAAAACAGATTGACTCAAAGAGGCTCTCTTCTCCTTTATAAATGGTCACAGGCGAGATGTTTATTTCTTGATGGAACTCCTCGTCCGGTCATCCGGGCAGGGTGTCGTCATCCGGAGCATCACTTACTTGGTTGTCTTCCTCTTGTTCCGTTGTGCTCTGGGTGTTAGGACTGTTTGCCATTGAGGAGGACGAGGAATAGGCGCCAGTAAACTTGCCGATGTGACCGCTTCCAGATCAGGGTAATGGTCAAGCACAATGTCTAGATCAGAGCAAACTTTCTTTATGTCAGCCGACGTTCTTGCTTGGAATCTCTTGTCTTTAGCAGAAATGAAAATTCCAAAGGGGAATAGCCAGTGGTAGGGAAAGTGTCTCTGGTGAAGAATCGTGGTGAAGGGTTTCAGTAGCCTTCTTTTTCTGAGTGTGATTGCTGATAAATCTTGATAGATCTGTACTGTTGAGCCATTGCAAGATATGTCTGGTGTTTCTCTGGCCCTGCGGAGTATGAGATCTTTGGTTCTGTAATCCAGGAATCTGCAGATCACGTCTCTAGGTGGTTCCGACGCTGGAGGTTTTGGCAGCAGGGCTCTGTGGACTCTCACTAATTCCATATCTGTTGGGTCTTCTGTGGTTAGAATGGACCTAAATAAATCTGTAACAGTGGGAACAAGGGCGTCTTGTCCAACTGCCTCCGGTATCCCTTTCAGCCGTAAATTGTTCCTCCTTTCTCTGTTCTCTTGGTCTTCCAACGTCAAAAAAATGTGGTTAAGATGTTCTTCATGTTGTTGACTGTGTAATACAGGGTTAGTGTGCTGGACCGATTGAGTGTGGGATGTCTCCAGCGCCTCCACCCTGTGGCCCATCTGTGAGAGATCCTGTTTAATTTCCGCGATATCTCTGCGGATAGGTTCTAATGCTTCATTTAGTTCTGCATTTATAATCCGTTTATTGAAGGATCTTGTGATGTGCGTAGATTTGGAAGACTCTTCGTCACTCTCCACACTGTCTGGTTCTGAGTCAGATTGGTCGTGGTTGAGCTTTTGACGTGCGGATTTGGCTGTTGTCATCATGGCTGATTGTTTACGGATACATTTATCCAGGACTGCTTGGGTGGTGTGGCCTCCTGATTTTGCTGGCGTCTTAGATGCTTTGTTGGTAGATTTAACCATTTTGTCTAGGTGCGGAGGGTATTCCTTTTGCCCTGGGCCCCTCTGACCTCCCCCGTGCTCTTACGTTTTTCACGTGTCAAGGGGGACTGTAGAGGGATAGTTAGAATATGTCCATAAGAGAGTGCAGGGAAATCAGGGGAGTCTGGTAGCTTGCTCCCTATATATAGGTTGGGTAACTTGGGGTCCAAAGGAGGCGTTAGTTTTAGCCAGGCTAGGGATGAGGGCACACAGTGTAATTCCGCTTTGGTACAGGAGATGGCGCTGTTGTCAAATAAAGGGATAAGAGCCTGTGCCTCTGGGGTCTGTGCTGTTTAGGAAGTGGCCTTGATGCAGTAAACTCTGTATAAGCTATGCTCAGGTTTTGCTGGTGTGTGGGTTCAGTTTCTGAGGTCTGTCAGACCCTGTGAGGGACCGCTCTCACAAAGTCTCTCCTCAGGCACCACAGTAGGCTGCTCCCACAGGACAGTGCTGCTCACTGATCTAATAGTTTCCCACAGTCACAACTCTCTCCAGCCCTCCTAGCTCCACGTTTTGATACAGTCCTGCAGCCCCTCCGCCTCAGCTTATCAATGAGAACCCCCGTAACAGCACCACTGTCCAGGGCGCACACTTCTCCTCACCTCCTCTCCACTAAGCGCCAGTCTGCTTCCTCTCACCTCTGGCAGTCTCAAACTGCGGTGGACGTATGTGTCCGGTGGTTACTATGCAGGCTGGCGTCGTCAGGCACAGAGTCTCCAGGGAGCGCGGGCCTCCTGAGGATGGCGGTCAGCGGGGGAGCTTGTATCTCCTCGGCTGCAGCTCCCCGCCGCTCCCCTGTCTCTTCCTCCAGGCGCAGTGTCAGCAGCAGGGCCTCCAGTACACAGTCACATCCATGAGAGGGTCAGGCTGCCTCCAGACACTGCGCCTAGCTCAGGCACACGTGTGGCGAGGGGGGGTCAGGTAAATGACTCTCAAGGGGCTCCTCCAGGGTCCAGGGCTCCACAAAATCGGGTCGTTAGTAGTCCCTGATGACCGGGGGATGCTACTAGGTCCGGCCCGGGCCACTGCACGGTTCCTTTGGAGCAGGATGTCACAGATCCTGTTGGGCAATGTACATATAGAAAAGGCCTGCTGCTCTAATATTAGTGATGCTCAGAAATTAAAAGAATCAATGTCTATATAAAGAAAACTTTGGCACTCAAAAAGGACTAAACGAAAATAATGACTTTTATTTATTGTTCTTTCTTAGATAAACCGAAGTTTCGGCCACGCTGTTGCCTTGTCAAGGTTAGAATATCTAGATATAAGTAACAAAAAATAAACAATATTTCAATTACAGTCATGTAATAAAAAACAGAAAATCATCATATAGGTACTATTTGTACCCCATATTGACAAAAGATATGAATCCTGTTCATTACATTGGTCAAAATATCTACTGTACATTCAAAGCAAAGTGGTATGACAGTATTGGAACCGTGGATCCGTAATACAGGTGCCAGTTATAATCTACCCCAATCAAATAAATTTATATTAATGCTAGCTGTAGAGCCCAGCATTGCCCGGGCATAGTAACTAACTGTTCTTAGTTATAGAACAAAACAGTGATGTCGCAATAGAATGTAGCCTATAACCTTCCAAGTCATGTCACTTTATTTGTGTGCTATTTGTGTCTCCAGAGTTCTACTTGTGGATTTGCATTTGATTCATTGTACTGTGACATACACACTTTACTCTCTGTCTCTTCTGTACTTGCCTGTCTCATATCAGTGCCTGTCTCTTTTCTGTCCCTGCCTGTCTCATGTCACTGCCTGTCTCTTTTCTGTCCCTCAGATATTGGGAAGATGGTGTATCACGGTCCCCGCTGCTGCCTAAATGGAATCACGAAGAATGCAAGGTTTCAAGAAGTCACGAGGAATGCAAGGTTCCAAAAGTAACAATCTCCTTTATTCCACCAACGCGTTTCGGCACCTATCCTGGCACCTTTATCAGGGTATTCTTTTCTGTCCCTGCCTGTCTCATCTCTGCCTCAATTTTTTCTCTCCTTGCCTGTCTCATCTCTTCCTCAGTTGTCTCATCTCTGCCTCAGCTGTCTCTCTCCCTGCCTGTCTCATCTCTTCCTCAGTTGTCTCTCTCCCTATGAGCGGATCCCTGCAGTCGAATCCTTCTTCTGCGCATGCGCGCGGCAGTCACGCGCTCGACTCTAATTCCTTCTGCGCATGCGCGCGACTGCCGCGCGCTCGTGCTCGCGCCTCTAATTTAGTGCTCGCGGCTGGCTTCCCTGCGCAAGCTTCATTCACTGTGAAAGCCCGCCCCCCCGACTTGCCGGTCTTCCCGCCTTGCTGTTCAAAACACTGGTGCTTCTACTGCATCAGGCTTCTGTATTGACTGGTATTAATAATCCTTCAGGTTCTTTTTTTATTAGGTCTGGGTCTTACTAGAGGGGGGGAGGGTGTATGGATGGATGGGGGTCTTACTAGAGAGGGGAAGGGTGTATGGATGGATGGGGATCTTACTAGAGGGGGGAGGGTGTATGGATGGATGGGGTCTTACTAGAGGGGGGGAGGGTGTATGGATGAATGGGGGTCTTACTAGAGAGGGGAAGGGTGTATGGATGGATGGGGGTCTTACTAGAGGGGGGAGGGTGTATGGATGGATGGGGGTCTTACTAGAGGGGGGAGGGTGTATGGATGGATGGGGGTCTTACTAGAGGGGGGGGCTGTGTATGGATTGATGGGGGACTTTAACTAGAGGGGGGGAGGGTGTATGGATGGATGGGGGTCTTACTAGAGGGGGGGAGGGTGTATGGATGGATGGGAGTCTTACTAGGGGGGCTGTGTATGAATAGATGGGGGTCTTACTAGGGGGGGCTGTGTATGGATAGATGGGGGCCTTATCAGGGGGGCTGTGTATGAATAGATGGGGGTCTTACTAGGGGGGCTGTGTATGAATAGATGGGGGTTTTACTAGGGGGGGGCTGTGTATGGATAGATGGGGGCCTTATTAGGGGGCCTGTGTATGGATAGATGGGGTCTTACTAGGGGGGCTGTGTATGGATAGATGGGGGTCTTACTAAGGGGGGGCTGTGTATGGATAGATGGGGGCCTTATTAGGGGGGCTGTGTATTGATAGATGGGGTCTTACTAGGGGGGGCTGTGTATGGATAGATGGGGGTCTTACTAGAGGGGGGGAGGGTGTATGGATGGATGGGGGTCTTACTAGGGGGGGCTGTGTATGGATAGATGGGGGGGCTTACTAGGGGGGGCTGTGTATGGATAGATGGGGGTCTTACTAGGGGAGGGGCTGTGAATGGATAGATGGGGGGGCTTACTACTGGGGGGACTGTGTACGCATAGATGGGGGGCTCACTACTGGGGGGGGCTTACTACTGGGGGGCTGTGTATGGATAGATGTGGGGCTTACTGGGGGGGCTGTGTACGCATAGATGGGGGGCTTACTGGGGGGGGCTGTGTACACATAGATGGGGAGCTTACTGGGGGGGCTGTGTACGTATAGATGGGGGGGCTTACTGGGGGGGCTGTGTACGCATAGATGGGGGGCTTACTGGGGGGTCTCTATGGATAGATGGGGGCTTACTGGGGGGTCTGTATAGATAGAAGGGGGCTTGCTGGGGGGGCTGTACGGATAGATGGGAGGGCTGTTTGCAGTAACATAGTAACATAGTAACATAGTTTTTAAGGTTGAAGGAAGACTTTAAGTCCATCTAGTTCAACCCATAGCCTAACATGTTGATCCAGAGGAAGGCAAAAAAAACCCCATGTGGCAACACTAAGCTCCATATTGGGGGAAAAAAATTCCTTCCTGACTCCAGATACGGCAATCAGACTAATTCCCTGGATCAACGCCCTATCAAAGAATCTAGTATGTATAACTGGTAATATTATAGTTTTCAAGAAAGGCATCCAGTGATGCCAACACACGTGCTGTAGTCAGTACTTTTTGTTCACCTCTGCTTCCGTCTACAACACTGAACCATTCGGGTTCCCCATTACATTTACTACCCAACTATTCTCACGGACTCACAACATCAGCGGCCTTTGTTTGTTGACCAGCACTGAGCGCGGTTCATAAGCTCCCTAAGGCTGCGTTCACACTGGGCGTATTTGCGACGCTTTTTTGCGCACGTATTTCCCCCAAAGCGCACCTGCGTCTGCGTGTCACAGCAAAGTGAATGCACTTGCACTTTTGCTGTTCACACGCAGCGCAATTTTCGGCCGCGCTTTTATGGGAGAAAGCGCGCAAGTAAAAAGAATGAACATGTTCATTCTTTCCGCCTTTTTACGTGCGCCTTCTCCCATAGGCCCCATTTTAACCCCTGGAATTACGCATCGCCATTCAGACGATGCGCATTCCAGCGCGGGGCAAGGGGTATGTGGAGGAAATGATGTCACACAGGAACTGCCCCAGGGACAGCAGGAACAGGAAATCCCACCATTTTGGGATTCCTGCTTTCCCGTGGCTGTCCCTGGGTCCCAGCGCATCCGCCGGCCATTATCCAATGATCTAGCTTCCCCTGTGTCCTGTCCCCGCTCCGTCCAGCCCCCCTGTGTCCTGTCCAGCCCCCCCCTGTGTCCTGTCCAGCCCCCCCCTGTGTCCGGCCTGCACACCCCATACCGGTCCCCGCCATCCACCCGCCCTCCTCCTTCTATAGTTTTTGTGCCCGCGGGCTCATGCGCCCACCGGTCAAGCTGCAGCCCCCCTCCCCCCTGTTCGTACCCACCCCCCAGCCCCGCTCACCTATTCCGGTCATGCGGGCTGCACGCGCCGGTGCACTGGCCCGCACTGTCGGCCTCCTCTGCAGTCTCCGGTGTGGCCCCTCCTCTTCTCAGGGGCTCCTCCTCCTCATTGGTGGGTAAGTATGGATGAATGGGTGGATGGATGGGTGAATGGATGTATGTGTGCATGGATGTGCGTGCTTGGATGTGTGCGTAGATGTGTGTGTGGATGTCAGCGTGTGTGCGTGCGTGGATGTGCATGTGAAGATGTGTGCGTACGTGGATGTGTGTGTGGATGTCAGCATGCATGTGTGGATGTCAGCATGCGTGGATGTGCGTGTGTGAATGTGCGTGCGAAGATGTGTGCGTACGTGGATGTGTGCGTACGTGGATGTGTGTGTGGATGTGCGTGTGTGGATGTCAGCATGCGTGTGTGGATGTCAGCGTGCGTGCGTGGATGTGCGTGCGAAGATGTGTGCGTACGTGGATGTGCGTGCGTGGATGTGTGTGTGGATGTGGATGTGCGTGCGTGGATGTCAGCGTGTGTGGATGTCAGCGTGCGTGGATGTGCGTTGATGTGTGCGTGGATGTGCGTGCGTGCGAAGATGTGTGCGTACGTGGATGTGTGCGTGGGTGGATGTGTGCGTGGGTGGATGTCAGCGTGCGTGCGTGTGTGGATGTGCGTGCGTGGATGTCAGCGTGCGTGAATGTCAGCGTTCGTGCGTGGATGTGTGCGTGCGTGGATGTGCGTGCGTGAATGTGTGCGTGCTTGGATGTGCGTGGGTAGTTGTGTGCATGCGTGGATGATGGGTGCAACAAGGGATCAAGTGTCCTCTTGTTATAGTCTCTGGAATCATAGTCATGGTGCACTGTATGACAGATCATTGTCATACAGTGCACCACAACTCTGACCCCCGAGACTAGGAAGAGGACACTTGATCCCTTGCTGTAGTCTCTGGATTGAGCAGAGGCGATCGAGCATCGTGGGACCTTCGTTGTGGACTACGTCGGAGGCGATCGAGCGTCGTGGGACCTTCGTTGTGGACTTCGTCGGATCTTTATAATAAAGATGGAGTCCGAATTTTGTTTGTTTTTTTTTCAAATAAAAAGATTTTTCTATGTGTGTATTTTCTGACTATTTACCAGAGATTCCTAATGGCGAGTCTAACATTGGCCCTATATTATGAATCTCGGGCTTAGTGCCAGCTGCCAATAAAAAGCTGGCATTAACCCCTTTATTACCCAGTTTGCCACCGGCACCAGGGCAACTGAAATGGTACCTTTACACGCCGCCACAACAGGATGGATACAACCCGCTACAGGCTACAAATGTAGCTTGTCGCGCCAATATCGCCCGTAGTAGCGGCGTGTGAAGACGGGACGACACAGCCGGCTACAGATACCTCTGTATCCGTGCACTGCCCATAAACATATGGCTACATCGCCGATTGTAGCGAGCTGTATCGGCGTGTAAAGACGTTACGGAAGGGAACTCGGGACAGCCTGCAATGTAGCTAAGGCGTGACCCTGGCTCCGTGTTACCGCGCCCCATGTGCGATCATTGGTGGAAGCTGCTGCATGACGATTGGTAGTCGCTGCCTAGGGAGGCATATTTAAGGAGCTGACGAGTCACACTACACAATCGCTCGAGCGTGCTGTATTACTCAGCCTCCTGCGATGCCTGGCCAATCAGGATGTTATTGCTTTGTCCTATCAGCGTACGGACGGCTCGTACTCTCAATTGTGGCACGCCTATGTGCTGTCCCTGCTGCACCAGGTCCGCCCATAGTAGCTGGTTATAGCGGTGTGTAATTGAGCTACAGATGGCTACTTGCGACACCCGGCGATGTAGCTAGCTGTAGATGTAGCGTGGCGTAGCGCACCTTGTGGCGGCGTGTAAAGAGGGTGCGGTTCCCGTTGGTAACCGTTCGGCTGTGCTCGTGCACGTGAAGTTGCCGTTGGTATCCATCCTGTTGTGGCGGCGTGTAAAGGTACCAAAAGAGCATGGGTACATCGCCAGAAAATGGCGCTTCAATGAACGCGCCATTTTCTGGGGCGGCTGCGGGCTGCAATTTGCAGCATGGGGGGCCCAGAACGCTTGGGCCTTTCCATGCTGAGGATTCCAGCCCCCAGCTGCCTAGGTGTACCTGGCTGGGCCAAAAATATGGCGGAGCCCTATGTCATTTTTTTTCAAGAATTAGTTCTAGAAATAAAAAATGGGCTTCGCTGTATTTTTGGTTGCAGCCAGGAACAACGAGGCAGCTGGGGGTTGCTGGCAGTCTGTAGCTGCCAAGTTGTACCTGGATGGACCAAAAATATGGCGGAGCCCCACGTCATTTTTTTTTTTAGAATTAGTTCTAGAAATAAAAAAAGGCCTTCACTGTATTTTTTGTAGCCAGGAAGGTACAACTTGGCAGCTGGCGGACTGGAATCCTCAGCGTGGAGAGACCCAAATGTTGTGGGCCCCCCACGCTACAAATTTCAACCCACAGCCACCCAAGAAAATAGCGCATTAGTTAGAGGCGGCATTTTCTGGTGCTGTACCCCAACTCTTCCAGTTGCCCTTGTGCACACGGGTTCTCCATACACGACATGGTGTCCGCTAACAATTTCAATGGAAAATTAGCTCCAATTGTTAGCGGAAACCATGTCGGGTATGGAGAGCCCCTCCCTGTGTGCCTGAACATTGGAGCTCCCCCACAAGTAACCCCATTTTGGAAACTAGACCCCCAAAGGAACGTATCTAGATGCATAGTGATCACTTTGAACCCCCAGATGCTTCACAAATTCATCCATAAAAATACGTTCCTTGGGTGGTCTAGTTTCCAAAATGGGGTCACTTGTGGGGGAGCTCCAATGTTTAGGCACATAGGGGTCTTCATATCCTACAAGGTGTCCGCTAACAATTCCAATTGTTAGTGGACACCATTTTGCGTATGGAGAGCCCCTGTGTGTCTCCACATTGGAGCTACTCCACAAGTGACCCCATTTTGGAAACTAGACCCCTGAGGGAACGCATCTAGATGTATAGTGAGCACTTTGAACCCCCAGATGCTTCACAAATTGATCCGTAATAATGAAAAAATAAATTATTTGTGGAAAAAAAAAGTGCTTTTTCATTTTTACAGATGAATTTCTGAAGCATCTGGGGGTTCAAAGTGCTCACTATACATCTAGATGCGTTCCTTCGGGGGTCTAGTTTCCAAAATGGGGTCACTTGTGGGGGAGCTCCAATGTGGAGACACACAGGGACCCTCCATACGCGACATGGTTTCTGCTAACAAATTGAGCTCATTTTCCATTCAAATTGAAAAGAAAGGAAATGACATCACAAGGCTTTTTTTTTTCTTTTTAAGAAACTTTATTTCTATGTGTTTGCAGTACACATGCAGAAAAATACGCGTCCGTAAAAAAAGCATCAAAAAAACGCATGTGTGTGAACACACATGCGTTTTTTACGCGCGTAAAAAATACGCGCGTATTTCTTTAGAAAACTGCATGCGTAAAAATACGCAACAAAATACGCACTGTGTGAACGTAGCCTTAGGGCTCAAACAGACCGGCGACTTGATTTCACGCATGAAGTCCCGCTCTGAACTTAGTACCTGAAAAGGAAGCTCGTACTTACCTGTCGGCGCCGCACCCATAACCCGGCCTGTCTTCGTGCGCTGCGTGACGGGACTCTCAGCGCAGGAACTCTTGGGAGAGGGCAGCGCACGAGGACAGGCCGGGTTATAGGGGAGGCGCCGACAGGTAAGTACGAGCTTCCTTTTCAGGTACTAAGTTCAGAGCGGGACTTCATGCATGAAATCAAGTCGCCGGTCTGTTTGAGCCCTTAGGGAGCTTATGAACCGCGCTCAGTGCTGGTCAACAAACAAAGGCCGCTAATGTCGTGAGTCCGTGAGAATAGTTGGGTAGTAAATGTAATGGGGAACCCGAATGGTTCAGTGTTGTAGACGGAAGCAGAGGTGAACAAAAAGTACTGACTACAGCACGTGTGTTGGCATCACTGCAAACAGCCCCCCCATCTATCCGTACAGCCCCCGCAGCAAGCCCCCCATCTATCTATACAGACCCCCCAGTAAGCTCCCCCATCTATCCATACAGACCCCCAGTAAGCTCCCCTATCTATCTGTACAGCCCCCCATCTATCCATACAGACCCCCCAGTAAGTTCCCCCATCTATCCGTACAGACCCCCCCCATCTATCCATACAGATCCCCAGTAAGCTCACCCATATATCCGTACAGACCCCCCCCCCCAGTAGGCCCCCCATCCAGTGGCGGATCTACATTGGGACGATTGGGGCGTCCGCCCCCGGCTCAAGGCTTCTTGGGGAGCCAGGGTATAATCGGGCCGGCCGCCCGACATCTTCGCCCCACGTGTTGTGCGCGTGCACGGCCGCTTGTCTCGCGGTGGACGGCCAACGCCCCCTGCCCATGAGGTGAAACACCCAACTCTATTCCACCTCCAGCAGCAAGCCCCATGACCACTCTCTGCCCTTGCCCCCTCTCTCTTCTCTCTGCCCGCGCCCTCTATCTGCCCTACTGTCTCTACCTGCCCCTCTCTCTGCCCGTGCACTCTCTCTGCCTTTCTCTCTCCACCTGCCCGCACCCTATCTCTCTGCCCTTCTCTGCCTGCACCCCCTGTCTCTGCCTGCGCCCTGCACTGTGCTACTGCAACCTTTATGGTGCCTGCAGCCTGCGAGCTGCATTCCCATCCCAATTCCCAGCTAAAAATTTTGCCCGAAAAAATTATTTTTTTTGGGGAGGTTTTATGAACAGCAGCGGGACCATGATCCATTTAATCCGCCACTGCCCCTATCTATCCGTAAGGCCCCCCCAGTAAGCCCCCATGCATCCATAGAGACCCCCTAGTAAGCTCCCTTCTATCCGTACAGCCCCCCAGTAAGCCCCCATCTATCCATAGAGACCCCCCCAGTAAGCCCCCATCTATGTGTACACAGCCCCCCCAGTAAGCCCCCCATCTATCTATACAGACCCCCCAGTAAGCTCCCCCATCTATCCATAGAGGCCCCCCCATCTATGCGTACACAGCCCCCCCAGTAAGCCCCCCCATCTATGCGTACACAGCCCCCCAGTAGTAAGCCCCCCATCTATGCGTACACAGCCCCCCCAGTAAGCCCCCCCATCTATGCGTACACAGCCCCCCCCAGTAAGCCTCCCACCTATGCGTACACAGCCCCCCCAGTAGTAAGCCTCCCATCTATCCATACACAGCCCCCCCTAGTAAGACCCCCATCTATCCACACACAGCCCCCCCCAGTAAGACCCCCATCTATCCATACACCCCCCCCTAGTAAGACCCCCATCTATCCATACACAGGCCCCCCTAGTAAGCCCCCCCATCTATCCATACACAGCCCCCCCTAGTAAGACCCCATCTATCCACACACAGCCCCCCTAATAAGGCCCCCATCTATCCATACACAGCCCCCCCTAGTAAGACCCCCATCTATTCATACACAGCCCCCCTAGTAAGACCCCCATCTATTCATACACAGCCCCCCTAATAAGGCCCCCATCTATCCGTACACAGCCCCCCCTAGTAAGACCCCCATCTATTCATACACAGCCCCCCTAATAAGGCCCCCATCTATCCGTACACAGCCCCCCCTAGTAAGACCCCCATCTATTCATACACAGCCCCCCTAGTAAGACCCCCATTCATCCATACACCCTCCCCCCCTCTAGTAAGACCCCCATCCATCCATACACCCTCCCCCCCTCTAGTTAAAGACCCCCATCAATCCATACACAGCCCCCCCCTCTAGTAAGACCCCCATCCATCCATACACCCTCCCCCCTCTAGTAAGACCCCCATCCATCCATACACCCTCCCACCCTCTAGTAAGACCCCATCCATCCATACACCCTTCCCCTCTCTAGTAAGACCCCCATCCATCCATACATCCTCCCCCCCTCTAGTAAGACCCCCATCCATCCATACACCCTTCCCCTCTCTAGTAAGACCCCCATCCATCCATACACCCTCCCCCCCTCTAGTAAGACCCAGACCTAATAAAAAAAGAACCTGAAGGATTATTAATACCAGTCAATACAGAAGCCTGATGCAGTAGAAGCACCAGTGTTTTGAACAGCAAGGCGGGAAGACCGGCAAGTCGGGGGAGGGCGGGCTTGCATGCGCAGAAGGAATTAGAGACGAGCGCGCGACTACCGCGCGCATGCGCAGAAGAAGGATTCGACTGCAGGGATCCGCTCGTCTCTCCCTGCCTGCCTCATCTCTGCCTCAGCTGTTTCTCTCCCTGCCTGTCTTATCTCTGCCTCAGCTGTCTCTCTCCCTTTCTCATCTCTGCCTCAGCTGTCTCTCTCCCTGCCTGTCTCATGTCACTGCTTGTCTCTTTTGTATCCCTGACTGTGTCTTTTCTGTCACTGCCTGTCTCATGTCACTGCTTGTCTCTTTTCTGTCCCTGTCTGTCTCTTTTCTGTCACTGCCTGTCTCATGTCACTACTTGTCTCATGTCACTGGCTGTCTCATGGCACTGCCTGTCTCTTTTCTGTCCCTGCCTGTCTCATATCACTGCATGTCTCTTTTCTGTCCCTGCATGTCTCTTTTCTGTCCCAGCCTGTCTCATGTCACTGCCTGTCTCATGGCACTGCCTGTCTCTTTTCTGTCACTGCCTGTCTCTTTTCTGTCCCTGCCTGTCTCATGTCACTGCCTGTCTCTTTTCTGTACCTGCCTGTCTCATGTCACTGCCTGTCTCTTTTCTGACCCTGCCTGTTTCATGTCACTGCATGTCTCTTTTCTGTTCCTGCCTGTCTCTTTTATGTCCCTGCCTGTCTCATGTCACTGTCTGTCCCTTTTCTGTCACTGCCTGTCTCTTTCCTGTCCCTGTCTGTCTCATGTCACTGCCTGTCTCTTTTCTGTCACTGCTTGTCTCATGTCTCTGCATGTCTCTTTTCTGTCCTTTGCCTGTCTCATGTCACTGCCTGTCTCATGGCACTGCCTTTCTCTTTTCTGTCCCTGCCTGTCTCATGTCACTGCCTGTCTCTTTTCTGTACCTGCCTGTCTCATGTCACTGCCTGTCTCTTTTCTGACCCTGCCTGTTTCATGTCACTGCATGTCTCTTTTCTGTTCCTGCCTGTCTCTTTTATGTCCCTGCCTGTCTCAAGTCACTGCCTGTCTCTTTTCTGTCCCTGCCTGTCTCATATCAGCCTTTCTCTTTTCTGTACCTGCCTGTCTCATGTCACTGCCTGTCTCTTTTCTGTCCTTGCCTCTCTCATGTCACTTCCTGGCTCTTTTCTGTCCTTGCCTGTCTCTTTTCTGTCCCTGCCTGTCTCTTTTCTGTCACTGCCTGTCTCATGTCACTGTCTGTCTCTTTTCTGTCACTGCCTGTCTCTTTCCTGTCCCTGTCTGTCTCATGTCACTGCCTGTCTCTTTTCTGTCACTGCTTGTCTCATGTCTCTGCATGTCTCTTTTCTGTCCTTTGCCTGTCTCATGTCACTGCCTGTCTCATGGCACTGCCTTTCTCTTTTCTGTCCCTGCCTGTCTCATATCACTGCATGTCCCTTTTCTGTCTCTGCCTGTCTCTTTTCTGTCCCTGCCTGTCTCATGGCACTGCCTGTCTCTTTTCTGTCACTGCCTGTCTCTTTTCTGTCCCTGCCTGTCTCATGTCACTGCATATCTCTTTTCTGTCCCTGCCTGTCTCTTTTCTGTCCCTGCCTGTCTCATGTCACTGCCTTTCTCTTTTCTGTCCTTGCCTGTCTCATGTCACTTCCTGTCTCTTTTCTGTCCCTGCCTGTCTCTTTTCTGTCCCTGCCTGTCTCTTTTCCTGTCCCTGCCTGTCTCATGTCATTGCCTTTCTCTTTTCTGTCCCTGCCTGTCTCTTTTCTGTCCCTGCCTGTCTCTTTTCTGTCCCTGCCTGTCTCTTTTCTGTCACTGCCTGTCTCTTTTCTGTCACTGCCAGTCTCTTTCCTATCCCTGCCTGTTTCATGTTACTGCCTGTCTCTTTTCTGTAACTGCCTGTCTCGTGTCACTGCCTGTTCTCTTTTCTGTCCCTGCCTGTCTCATGTTACTGCCCGTCTCTTTTCTGTCACTGCCTGTCTCATGTCACTGACTATCTCATGTCACTGCCTGTCTCTTTTCTGTCCTTTCCTCTCTCATGTCACTTCCTGGCTCTTTTCTGTCCTTGCCTGTCTCTTTTCTGTCCCTGCCAGTCTCTTTCCTGTCCCTGCCTGTCTCATGTTACTGCCTGTCTCTTTTCTGTAACTGCCTGTCTCGTGTCACTGCCTGTTTCTTTTCTGTCCCTGCCTGTCTCATGTCACTGCCTATCTCATGTCACTGCCTGTCTCTTTTCTGTCACTGCCTGTCTCATGTCACTGCTTGTCTCTTTTTTGTCCCTGCCTGTCTGTCTCTTCTGTACTTGCCTGTCTCATATCAGTGCTTGTCTCCTTTCTGTCCCTGCCTGTCTCATGTCACTGCCTGTCTCTTTTCTGTCCTTGCCTGTCTCATCTCTGCCTCAGCTTTCTCTCTTCTTGCCTGTCTCATCTCGGCCTCAGCTGTCTCTCTCCCTGTCTGTCTCATCTCTGCCTCAGTTGTCTCTCTTCCTGCCTGTCTCATCTCTGCCTCAGCTATCTCTCTCACTGCCTGTCTCATCTCTGCCTCAGCTGTCTCTCTCCCTTTCTCATCTCTGCCTCAGCTGTCTCTCTCCCTGCCTGTCTCATGTCACTGCTTGTCTCTTTTCTGTCCCTGCCTGTCTCTTTTTTGTCACTGCCTGTCTCATGTCACTGCCTGTCTCTTTTATGTCACTGCCTGTCTCTTTTCTGTCACTGCCTGTTTCGTGTCCCTGCCTGTCTCATGGCACTGCCTGTCTTATGGCTCTGCCTTTCCCTTTTATGTCACTGCCTGTCTCTTTTATGTCACTGCCTGTCTCATGTCACTGCTTGTCTCGTGGCACTGCCTTTCTCTTTTCTGTCACAGTCTGTCTCTTTTCTGTCCCTGCCTGTCTCATGTCACTGCCTAGTAAATGTAGGTGAGTGGTGTGCACACCAAAGGGGTATAGTCCAAGGTGCCAGTGTAGGGGTTCTACGACCCGATACATATAACAGTCAAATGAACACTGCACACTCCCAATGTAGTTCAAGTGAAGGTGGTAGTTTATTCTGGTTTTTTTTTGTGCAAAAAAAACCTATAGACAAGCTGAAGGGTCTCTATAGGTGCCATAATGAGTAAAGGTATCTACTTCATTACATCACCAATCCTTCTCTTAGTCCTAACACATACCACCTTCTAAAATCTGTGACAGATAGTATGTTTTAAAATTCCTTGCATCCATATAACATAGAAATTCCAATTTATGACTAGTTCTTGTCTATATACTGATTGTCAACCTTGACAACATTTGCTTCATGTAAATTTGTGTACATATCCATGTATCTGTGTCTTACACTATTGTCTTTTTGTATTTAGCCACAGCGACGCTTTGATAAAGACCACAGATTAGTGGTCGAAACGTCAGCTCCACTGTCGCACCTGTCTTTTTTGCACAAAAAAAACTGAATAAACTACCGCCTTCACTTGAACTACATTTCTTAGTGTGAAGTGTTCATTTGACTGTTTCATGTCACTGCCTGTCTCTTTTCTGTCCCTCCTGTTTCATGTTACTGCATGTCTCTTTTCTGTCCCTGCCTGTCTCATGTCACTGCCTGTCTCATGGCACTGCCTGTCTCTTTTCTGACCCTGCCTGTCTCTTTTCTGTCACTGCCTGTCTCATGTCACTGCCTGTCTCTTTTCTGTCACTGCCTGTCTCTTTCCTGCCCCTGCCTGTCTCTTGTCACTGCCTGTCTCTTTTCTGTCACTGCCTGTCTCTTTACTGTCCCAATGTGGCACCCCAAGGGTTAAAGTGCCACAGAAAAATCAACACAGGTTTACTCCCCACACAACACTATACTAGAAAGTGGGAGGAGCTTAGGTGGCACCTGCACTAGTGGGAGGAGCTAAGTTAAGTTGTTTACCACAGAGCAGAGTGACAGTTAGTTCAGTTTAGTCTAGTCTGGAGCAGGAGCAGAGTCAAGTAGAAGTGGAGGCCCTGAGAGGTCTGAGGAGAGGAGACAGAGGAACAGAGGAACATACCCCGGGATAAAGAATAACCCCAAACTTAACCCCGGAGAGGCGCTTAAGACGGATACCGGATCCGAGGCTGCACCTGAGACAGACAGGACAGTAAACACCGGCATAGTGAAGGTCCACCATCTTCACAGCACCATAGCAAAGCAACACGGAGGAGTCAGTGACACAGAGGACTCAAGTTGCCCAGCATATTGGTACCCGTGAGCAGAGACAGGGCCAGCAGTACAGCTACAATCAGCAGCAGGGCCACACACAGCGCTTAAGTAGGAAGCCAAGGACCCGGTCAGGGTGAGAGCAACCCGGTACAGACTCCGTGGACAATACTGTGTTATACCATCCGCAACTAAAGACTTGGAAAACAACAGAAACCGTGAGTGTGTGTGATCCTTATACTGAAGCCCCACTTGCCCTCATATACTGCGATTATCTCTACTCTCATCATCTCTACTGCTACCCCTACTCTCTTGCAGCATCAATAACTATCCTCACAGACTTTAACTACTACTACCACTGCCCCGGGGAACCCAGTTCTGCCCACAGGAACTATTCTATCCAAGCTGCTATCCCATCATCCCCGGAGGTTCTGCAGCAGCAGGGGCCCCATTACTGGCTGCATATAGTGGGTGGCGTCACGAGTGACAAATCCCCTGTAAATAACCCTCATTTTATTGTGCGGGCCCGGGACACGGTCCGGACCAGGACCGCCGTGACATCCCCCAGCAGCACCCCGGTCCGGCACCGAGTACCCCGTCCCAGTGGGCTCCACACCCGCCTGTGTCATGTCACTGCCTGTCTCTTTTCTGTCACTGCCTGACTCGTGTCACTGCCTGTCTCATGTCACTATCTGTCTCATGTCACTGCCTGTCTCTCATCTCTGCCCCAGCTGTCTCTCTCCCTGCCTGTCTCATCTCTGCCTCAGCTGTCTTTCTCCCTGCCTGTCTCATCTCTGCCCCAGCTGTCTCTCTACCTGCTTGTCTCATCTCTGCCACAGCTGTCTCATCTCTGCTTGTACATAATCTCTTCTGTGATCAGCAGTCTTCTTTCTTTCTTATGCCGCTCTGTTTCCGCCCCCTCTAGTTGGCTCCGCCCTCTCTATTGAACTTCAGTGTTGGCTCTGGAGCTTTGGTTCCGCCCTCTGGTAGGCCCCGCCCCTCCATGACGCTTTGTATACTGGCAATGATGCTGCTGGAGCGGGCATAGCTCCATGGTCCTAGATGGGAGGACATCGCTGTCTGCAGGACAGATGAGGGTCTCTCTGTGTGATGACACTCCCTGTCAGACAGACTCCTTGATAAGCTGCGGAGTATAGCGCTCCAGTTTCTAGCTCTCCTCCACAGCTTATCAGGCAGTCTGTCACAAACTGTCAGTGCGCATGAGCAGCAATGCGCGTTCATATGAGGAGAGGCCATGATTGTAGGCTGAGCTCAGCACATTGCATGCGCCACCGTTACTAGGAGGCACGTGACTCAGAGGCAGCTCTGCAGCACCGCATACATGGGGAGATTAATTCAAAATAGACTTTTTTTTTTTAAATAAACCAAATTATAAAAAGTAAAGTTATGACAATTGTAATTATATAAAAGGATATTGTATTTGTGGGAAAACCCCTTTAAGCAAACATAAAGCAGCAAACACAATGGATATTTAGAACTGTGCCGTAGCATCTAAAAACATCCAAAAGGAAGTGAAGATGCAAAACATTTTTCATCAGGAAATTGTATTTGAAGTACTCTTCACAAAGTGATGGACATTGACCATCTTCTATGTATACAGATCAAGCACATAAAGTGTCACAGCAAGACAGACTGTCAGAATCATTTCATGTAGAAACCCTAAGAACTACAAGAACAGCATCCAACCCTTTCATCAGCTGGATGTGGATTTCACACTGCAATCGGTGACTCTTTATCTACAGGTATCTCAAATGTCTGAAGTACACAAATGATTACATCAAATTCTACAAGAGTGTTTAATTTGAGAGTAGAATAATGGAACATGCTATAAACTATTATATTACTATACATGTAAAAACGGAAAAATTATTAATTAATACCTTTTTTTAGTTATGAGACAACTTATGCATAGAAACAAATGCTCAGTTGGGTGCATGTTGCCGAAAATCTAATTTTTTGAGAAAAATTCTGCAACGTTGGCAAATTTGAATATTAAAATATTTGCTCATCTCTATTCATTAAGAAATATATTCAAAAGAAGAAGGCAGAATATTAGTCCCTATGGTACCCAGTTTTTAACTGTGATCCTATCAAAGGGTATTCTATAAACAACCACCCTGTGTTTTCTTTCACTCAGCCACTTGTTAACTCAATTACATGTCCCAGCATCTGATTTTGTGTAGATTTTGAAACATGTTATATGGCAATGTATCAAATTACTTTGAAATTCTAAAAACACAATAGCCAAAACTTGAGTCTGATCCATTACAAAACGTACCTCCAGATAGAAGCATATCAGTTTTGTTTAACAGGACTGATGCCTAATAAATACTTATGATATTTTCATAGGGAAACTCCAGGATATTATATTTTAGCATACCCTGAGACATTTTACCAACAGTAGAGATTAAGTTTACAGGCCTATAGTTAACACACTCACTTTTTGACTTTTTTTTGTATACTGACTCCATATTTGATATGTGCCAATCCTATTGTTTTTATGAGAGAAAAATAATTATATTTCATTATGCTATAGATTTACATCTGACCATTGCAATTTTGTAATGGTTTACATGTACACATGAGAAGAAGATAAAACCCAGAGGGTTTCCCGTTTCAGTCTCACTTTGCATTGCAGATTGCATTTGTAATGGGATGACTATGCTGTTATTTCCCTTGTATACAAGGTTTTCACATGTGTGCTTATTTGTGTTTAATTGTCAATGCATATATTGTTCGAGTCTATGTTATTGTCATTGTCATTGTCATTGTCGTTTGCCGAAACGCGTCTGACCGGGCTGCCGCCCTACAAGATGCTGCTTTTAAATTTTATGTAAGCACTCAAGAAAAAAGGAAATAATCCATTCAAGAAACATGGACCTGTGTGCAGTTCCCTGCTGTGTATTGGAGGTTGTGTGAGGTTCCCTGCTGTAAAGTGGGGGCTGTGTGCATCCTCCTGTTGTATACCAGGGTTATGTGCAGCCTCCTGCTTTAATACTGGGGACTGTGCGTGGCCTCCTGTTGTATACTGGGGCTGTGTGCATTTTCCTGCTGTATACTGGGATCTCTGTATGGCCACCTGCTGTATACTGTGTGCAGTGCCGTGCTGTTTACTGAGGGCTGTGTGCTGTTCCCCGCTGTATAAAAGGGGCTGTGTGAGGCTTCCTGCTTTAATACTGAGGGCTGTAAGTGCCTCCTGTTTTATACTGGGGACTGTGTACAGTTTCCTGCTGTATCGTGGGCTTTGTGTGGTCTCTTGCTGTATAATAGGGGGTTTTGTGTAGTTCCCTGCTGTATATTGGTGGCTGTATGTGGTCTCCTGATGTATAATGGGGTATGTGAATGACCTCCTGCTGTATACTGGGGGCTGTGTGTGGCCTCTTGCTGTCATACTGGGGGCTTTGTGTGGCTTCCTGCTGTAATACTGGGGGCTGTGTGTGGCCTCCTGTTGTATACTGGGGGCTGTGTGCAGCCTCCTGCTGTATATTGGGGCTTTATGTGGTTTCCTTCTGTAATACTGGGGGCTCTGTGAGGCCTCATGCTGTATGCTAGGGCTGTGTGTGGCCTCTTGGTGGATACTGAGGGCTGTGTATGGCCTCCTACTGTGTACTGTGTGTAGTTCCCTGCTGTATACTGAGGGCTGTGTGCAATTCCCTGCTGTATAAAAGGGACTGTGTTGGCCTCCTGTTTTAATACTTGGGGCTG